>PYXC01001945.1:87500-90000 GCA_015244755.2 Tenualosa ilisha | reverse complement strand
GTATGTGTTGGTTGTTTTTGTGGATTCCTGTGGTGAAGGTGTTCATGTGGATGAATGGGAGGCTGGTCTCATTGCTCTCTCATGCCTGGTGGCCTTGCACACAGTATGCACAGAGGCCAAGGGATATATGCCCTTGACCACAAGCAACGCAGACCACAGCCATCACCAGCAACAACACACAGTCACACACGCAAACATATGCACACACACACACACACACACACACACACTGAATTGGATGGTCGGCCTGAAATGATTTGCTCATATATTTAAGCTGATATCTGCCGTCAATCAAATGTCAGATGGCAATTTGTGATTTGTGTGTGTGTGTGTGTGTGTGTGTGTGTGTGTGTGGTGTGTGTGTGTTGAGGGGTGGTATAAATATTTTAGCTGTAAAGGACCAGCCAGGGAGGGGGTTTCTATAAATATTTATAAGCGAGTGAGAACCTTCATCAGTCATCATAGATTTGTTCCTCTTCCTCTTCTTCGTCTCTTCTTCTCTTTTCCTCTCTTCTTTTCTCATCTCATCTCATCTCCTCTTCTCCTCTCCTCTTTTCTTTTCACCTTTCTTTTCTCTTCTCTCTTCTTTTCTTCTCCTCTCTCTCTTCTCTTTTCTCTTTTCTTCTCTTTTTCCTCCTCTCCTCTCTTCTCTTTTCTTGTCTTCTCCTCTGTTTTGCTCTTGTCCCCTCAGCACTTGTATGACTCCTATAGACTGCCCAGCACAATCTGTTCATCCTCACCTCCCTCTCACCCCCCTCTTTCTCTCTCCTTCTGCTATTTTGGCTCCTCCAGGCTTCCTCTTAGTGTTTGCATTTCATCTCCTCCTTTCTTCTCCTCCTCCTCTCCTTCCCCTCTTTTCGTCCTTCTCTCTTCATTTCCTTTACTCTCCTCCTTTCTTCTTATATCTTCCTCCTATCCTCTCTTCCTTCTTGTCCTTTCCTCCCCTCTCCTCTCCTCTCCTCTCCTCTCCTCCTCCTCCTCCCCTCCCCTCTCCTCCTCCTCTCCTCTCCTCTCCTCTCTTCGCTCCTCTCGTCCCTCCTCCATCAGCTCCATGCTCTCTGGCCCGTCACAGTGATCCCCTGTCATAGGCTCTGGGCTCCACTGAGTGCCAGCTTCTCTGAGCTCTCTCCCGGGCACAAGGACAGCGTCTGCCTTCCGCCTTCCACCATCTTGCCTTCGGTCCATCTCAGAGAATGTGCTTTGGTCTGACACACATCAACCACACACACACACACACACAACAGAACGTGCATAAAACAAAAGACACACGTTGCCTTGTCTTCTTCTCCTGCTTCTTCATCTTCTCTCTCTCTCTCTCTCTCTCTCTCTCTCTCTCTCTCTCTCTCTCTCTCTCTCTCTCTATCTCTCTCTATCTCTCTCTCTGCCATGTTGTTGTCGCTCCCCAGAGGAGCGTCTGGGTGCATAATTAGCGCAAGTGAGCGTGCTAGGACTGACGAGGTGTGATGGTGGTAACGCAGACAGGGGCTGTGAACAGGCTGTTAATGTATGCCACTGGACACTGGGACACACATGCTGTGCCTCATGACAGAGCCTTGTGCACTTGTGTGTCTGTGTGTCTTTGTGTGTGTGTGTGTGTGTGTGTGTGTGTAGGGAGGCCATCTTGATTACCGGGGATGATGGGGGAGAGTGTGCAGATGTAACACTTCTGTCGCTACATGGCACTTAGCTGTCGCATGGTGTGTGTGTGTGTGTTTCATGCCAGTAGAAGTTTTATCAAGACTTCTGTGTCAGTGTGTTTGAGTTCAAGTCATTTGTCCATTTAATTATTTGTCTTCAAATTCTTGACATTTTGAGTCAGTGTGTGTGTGTGCTTGTGTGTGAGAGAGAGAGTGTGTGTGTGTGCGTGTTGCACGTATGCATTAGTGAGTATTTTCTCCTCTTTGAGTCACTCTGGATCTGAGGGTTAGTTGCTGCCGATGTTTCCTCTTTACCCGTCATTTCTGTCCCCGTCAGCATCAGGGCTTGTCTTAGTGATTAACCAGCTGCACACAGAGCACCGCTTTAGCTTCCATCCATATCTCAGTTCCAGCACACTCTCTCACTCACACACACACACACACACACACACACATACTCCCAATATATACCTCAGTCCTCAGCACACACTCTCTCTGTCACACACACACACACACTCACTCTCTTACTCACACACGCACTGCTGATCCATACCACAGTGTCCCCAGTGCACTCTTTCACTCTTGCACACACACACACACACACACACACACACACACACACACACACCACTCACTCTTTAATCTCCTGTCACGACATGCACACGCATGCACGCATGCACACACACACACACACACACACACACACACACACACACACACACACACACACAGACACACACACACACAAACTCTTAGTGCTACTGTCGCCAGTTCCAGACATCTGATGGCCTGCCACTGATTTTGCCTTTGCTGCATTGGTCTGCCCGTAATGGCCAACATGCCCGCAGAGAGAGAGAGAGAGA
>PYXC01001945.1:80000-82500 GCA_015244755.2 Tenualosa ilisha | reverse complement strand
AAAGTTTGAAGAGATAATTGCTTTCTGTCGTCTTAGTCTTACTCAAACTGTCTTCCCTAGTCTCTCTATCCACCACCTCCCCCTTAGCTGTCTCTGATTCCTGAGTGGTTTGTACATTCTTCTCTCTCTCTCTATCTCTCTCTCTCTCTCCATCTCTCTCTCTCTCTCTCTGCCTCTGTCTCTCTCCCTCTTCCTCCCTCACTCCTTTACTCACTCTCTCTGACTCCTGTGATGGAGTATTTGTCACTTTCTTTCATTTCTCTTTCTCTATCACTCTGTTTCCCTGTGAACTGTTTTGCTCTCATCTTAACCTTGTTTTCTTTTTCCTATTCTCACCCTCCCTTTTCCTGTCCTCTCTCATCTTCTCTTTAAAATGTCACTTTTCTCTGTTCTCTCTTCTCACCCACTCTTTATATGTGTGTGTGTGTGTGTTTTTCAGTAAGTCCTCTCAGTAGCCCTGGCTCTGAACTGACGGTCTAATTACTTTTGTTATTTATCCCTTCCTCCTCAGCTCCTGCAATGCTGACATCTTGGATGTGTGTGTGTGTGTGTGTGGTGTGTGGTGTGTGGTGTGTGTGTGGTGTGTGGTGTGAGAGGAACACCTCTGAGGGTGTAGAGAGCAGAGAATGTGTCAGAGCACATGCGTGTGTGTGTGTGTGTGTGTGTGGTGTGTGGTGTGGTGTGTGGTGTGGTGGTGTGTGTGGTGTGTGTGTGTGTGTGTGTGAGACACCCATCAGACTCATCCCTCTTGGACATGCAGACCTGTTCTCTGCCCATTACTCCCTTAATCCCTTTATGTCGTCCTCTCTCTCTCTCTCTCTCTTCTCTCTCTCTCTCTTTCTCTCTCTCTCTCTCTCTCTCTCACACACACACAAACACACACACACACACACACACACACACACACTGGACCCTGTGGACCCTGTTGGCTGGCATAAGCATACTGTGGGCAGTAATGGCTGGGCTAATGATCATGACGGGATGCCTGCCAAACAGCCCATGTAAAAATCTCATCAGTCTGAGGGACACATACATTGATGAAGTGCAGGAGCACCATGGCCTTGGTGTGTGTGTGTGTGTGTGTGAGTGTGTGTGTGTGTGTGTATGTTCTTCCATCTATTCATATGGATCTGTGTTTAGCTGCTAGGCCTGTATCCATGTTTAGCTAGGCCAGTATCCCATTTGTGTGTGTGTGTGTGTGTGGATTGTGTGTGTATGTGTGTGTATTGTGTGTGTGTGGATTGTGTGTGTGTGTGTGTGTGTGTGGGTGAAATTATGCATGTTCCAGGGTATTGTGTCACAGGTGATGCAGAGGCCAGGTGTGTGTGAGCAATGCAAATGACGTGTGTGTGGGAATTGTGACATGGTCTGAATGCAATCCAGACGTGTGTGTGTGTGCATGTGTTCTGTCGTGGGTATCATAGTGTTGTAGTGTTGTGACGTGAGTGATACTGAGACCAGGTGCATATGTGTCTGTGTCCATGAACAGTGGCATTGTGTGTGTGTGTGTGTGTGTGTGTATGTGTATCTGATGTGAAGGCCAGGTGTGTGTGTGTGAGTGTATTAGTGAGTCAGGACAGAGGAAATCCAACACACAAGGCTTTCTCTGTGTACATGATGCCCTGAACATAGCTTTGGCAATGAGTGTGTGTCTGAGGTCTGTTAATCAGGGTCAGATAAGATCTGTGTGTGTGTGTGTGTGTGTGTGTGTGTGTGTGTGTACACCTGTTGACCTAGTCTGAAGTTTTCTGTGTCACCCCCATGTAACACACTGCTAATTGTAATTTGTGTGTGCATGTGACTCTTGACTCTTACAATTGAGTTTAGGACAGACAGGCCTCAATGTCATGTGGTCACCTAATGTAAGTGAGAATGAAACTCTGTTATTTAAAGACTACTGTACTGGGATCTGTATGTGTGTAAGTGCCGTCATTCCTGGAGTAGCAGCTTTTGAATAAGAACCTCGATCGACCTCCATCCATCCTCATCATGTTTGTTGTAGAGTGTGTGTGTGCGTGTGTGTGTATGTGTGTGTGCGTTTGTGTGTGTTTTGGCCTCAAGGCACTAACCTAGCAACAGGAACCTCAGCTGGTGAGTCACATTCGCTCGCCCATACAAACACACACACACACACACACACACACACACACACACACACACACACACACACACAGACACACACACAGACACTCACTCACTAACTCACTGACTGACTCATATGCGGGCATGGGTGCTCATGGGTGCAGTTGTATTTCAGTGCTGCTGGTGTACAGCCTGTCCAGGTTGCTGCGTTGCCTTTGTTCCATCTAATTAAAATTGCACTGCACTAGATTACTAATTTACAAACTCTAAACAAAACAGCAACTTGAGCAGGACAGAGTATTGTGCCTGTGTGTGTGTGTGTGCGTGTGCGTGTGTGTGTGTGTGAGTCTCAGGTTGACCCAGAGGAAGCCCTGTGCATGTCTCTTACTCGTGTGTGTGTGTGTGTGTGTGTGTGTGT
>PYXC01001945.1:60000-72500 GCA_015244755.2 Tenualosa ilisha | reverse complement strand
GCGCAGTGAAGCGCCACTCTCCTCTCCTCTGTGTGTGTGTGTGTGTGTGTGTGTGTGTGTGTGTGTGTGTGTGTTGTTTGTTTTGTGTTTTAATTAAGCAGCCAGACTCATGTTCCAGAGAGAGCCGTACATCAGACCAGTGTTCCCTACATTCACACACTGCCAACATCACCACTCCAAATTCAGTCATACAGTGATGTACCAGCATAGGAGGACAACAAGCAAATCTGCAGAGGGATATAGTGAAGGAAAGGAGACACACACACACACACACAGACACACAAACGTGCACATGAACATGCACGCACACACATATGCATGCACTCACACACACACACACACACACACCACACACACACACAACACACACACACACAAACGCACACATTGAACCTGCATGCACACACATACGCACATGCATACACATATGCATGCACACACACACACACACACACACACACACACACACACTCACACAATCCCCATCCAGGTGCAACAGAAAGAGAGCATGCATAAAAGAGAAATGAGAGAAAAGGGAAGAGAATGGGTAGAATGGAGAGAGAGAAGGAGGCGGAGGAGTAGAGGAGAAGATGAGTGTGTTTTTTTCTCTTTTCTTTTCCCCTCTTCCAGCGCTGTAATTCATCAGGTCTAATGGAGAGGACCGGATAAGTGGCACTCGTCTTTTCCTCCCTCCCCCCCTCTCTCTCTCTTTTTCACTCTCTCTCTCCCACTCTTTAGAGTGTGTCCCTTTGCATGTACGTCTGTGTGTGCGTGCTTGCTTGTGTGTGTGTGTGTGTGTGTGTGTGTGTGTTTTGTTCTTATGGTTCCGTTCCGCCTCTGCACATGAGAACTTCCTGAGTGTTTTGCAATGAATGCATGTCATTTCCTTTCTCATGTACTAAGCTATAGGTAAGACACCCCCCCCAAACACACACACACACACACACACACACACACACAATTACAATTATATGTATCTCTCCCTCCCTCTCTCTCTCTCTATCCCTCACACACACACCACACACCACACAAACACACACACCACACACACACACACACCAAAATTGCATTTCATCAAGTGGTCCCCCCCTGATGCATCTTGTAGCTTAGCAACAAGTCTTGCCACTCTGGCCTCTAACGGTTTGTGAGTTTGTATGACTGTGTGTGAGGTTGTATGACTGTGTGTGTGTGTGTGTGTGTGTGTGTGTGTGTGTGTGTGTGTGTGTGTGTGTTTGTGTGTTACGTGCCCGTTTTTAAAACCTAGATGAGAGCAGAGGTGCCAGACCTCTGCCCAAGCAGCTGATCTAAATTCAACAGGTACCCATTGCTCTCTCTCTCTCTCTCTCTCTCTCTCTCTCTCTCTCTCTCTCTCTCCCTCCCCCTTTCTCTCTCTCTTCATCGAATTCTTCTCTCCTTCCTCCTAATTCCATGAGGGTTTTGATTGTAATTCTCAAACAGGTGTTTTAAGTGAAGCAGCCACAAAGATCTCTTCTCCTACTGGTGCACAGTCAGGGACAGAGAGGAGAGGAGGAATATTAAACATGTGTAAAGTGTGTGTGTATGTATGTGTGTGTGTGTGTGTGTGTGTGTGTGGGCACGGAGGGGTCGGGCTGTGTAAAAACACAGAGGACTTGTCTAAATAATGTTATGGCACCCCAGGCAGATCTCTAATTCCACCCTGGGTTGCAAATAGGGCTGAAACAGACATGTCACTTCTGCTTAGGCAGACAGCGAGGGCCCCTGCTGTCATGGAGGACTATCTCCTGTTGTCAAATTTCATTTGGAGAAATGTCCACCAATTAGGGGCCAGGAGAGACCTGAGAGAGAGAGGGGCGGGGGGTTGGACGAAGGGGAGGAAGAGGAGGGTTCCAGTGGATGACAGAACAGGGAGGAAGAGGAATGGAAAGGATGGTGGGAGGAAAATCAAAGGTGTGTGTGTGTGTGTGTGTGTGTGTGTGTGTGTGTGTGTGTGTGTGTGTGTGTGTGTGTATGAAAGAGTATGGGTGTTTATGTGTGTCTGGGGCATGCTGGAGGTGATGGTGTGTGTGTGTGTGTGGAGGTGCTGGAGGTGCTTGGAAGACAGGTAAGGAGAGAGCAGGTACAGTGGCAAGAGAAAGATGTGTAGTTTTCCACTGACCTCTATTGACCTCTATCTGCTGTCTCTATTGCTCATACCTGACCCTCTCCAGACAAGTAAAAGTGTGTCACACTCTATATTGTATATGTGCTATACACACACACACACGCACACACAGATTGAAGCGTGTGTGTTTGTTTGGGGGCGGGGGGAGATAATGATACAGGTGTGATTGACAGCCTCTTGAAGTTGGGTGTTATAAACCAACGCTTTCACCATCATTGACAAGCATAACCTGATGTATTTTTCATAAATCATAAGTCTCCTCTCATTTACTATTCTCTCTCTCTCTCTCTCTCTCTCTCTCTCTTCTCTTCTCTCTCTCTCTCTCTCTCTCTCTCTCTCTCACACACACACACACACACACACACACACACACACACACACACACACACACACACACACACACACACACACACTCTGTTTCTTTTACATGATCGTCCACACACACACACACACACACACACACACGCACAGACAGACAGACACCAACACTCTCCATCTCATCTCGATTGGAATAATAAGTGTCTATGCAGAGCATCTCTGCCACCATTCCAGTCTTCATATCACCCCACACACCTACAAACATGCATGCCCACAAGCCCAGCAGGCTGTCATCATTTACCGTCCACTTAAGACGTGCTGATCTGAGCATTTGTGTTCTTAGTGTGTGTGTGTGAGAGAAACAGTGAGTGAGTGTAAAGAAGCCTGTCGTGCTGCTGTAGGCCTGGTCAACATTGGTGATGACTTTGCTGAAGACCAAGTCCAAATCACTATTCAAAGACTCCATGGATCCTGAATCTGTGAGGAATGCTGAGAATGCCACCTTGGGTTTCTCTGTGATCTCCCTCTCCAGATTCACTACATCAGCCTCAGTGGCTGCCAGTCTGGTCTTCACTGCTGTCAGCTCTGCCTCTTGGGCTGCAGTTTCCATCTTGTTAATACTGGATGGGCTGGCACTTGGGAAAGTACAGATCTGTCACCCATCATCACATGGGGCAGATGGGGCTCTGTGTCCTTATTTCAACTTTTAATTTTAGAGCTAAAATTTTAAAGATGAAAAGTTTTGTTATAACTTATTTATTTATTTTAATTTTTAATTGAATTCCAGTGAAGTATTTATCCAGTTCTCAGGAATGATGTATGTAATGAAAATAGTATGAAGTGGGGAAAAAAAATCTAAATCTGTAGCTTTAATGATATTTTGTCATGTATATAAATATTAATGTTTTTCTTTTTGTTCTTGTTCAGAGAAACTGCATTGAGTTAGCACTGATAGTTTCGTTTTCATAGTGTTATCACCATGAACATAACAGTGTTCATAGTGTCATCACCATAATTTCACATCATGTCCTTACCCCAGCCCTCTAAATGTGGTGACTGTGCTGACGTTAGGGAACAATATTAATGTTTAGCACAGAAGAGTTACCTCTTTTACTCTTTCAACAGTTTGATGGAAATATATTAATGTAAAAATAATAATTGTTATATCTCCAATTTTTTGTGACTTGTTGAGTGTGACTTTTGGCAGACTGGAGGGGACTATCGACAGAGGGAGGTGGGGTGGGGGCATTGAGCCGTGGCCATGGCCACTGAGCTGAGATATGGTGTTCACCCCAGCCCCCTAAATGTGGTGGCTCTGCTGATACAGTGTTCACCTGGAACATAACATATATATTTCTTAAATGTTGACTGTTTAAGTGTAGTTTTTAGCTCTGTGGAAGGCATGTCTAACTGCCAGTTGCATAGCCTCTTTGGCAGAATGGGGTGGGGAGGGCCTATGAGACATGACATGGTTGCTACATATTTCTTTTCTGGCCAGAATGGATTGGAAAGGACACTGGAGGGAGGGGTGCTGGGTGTGCAAATAGCTCACCTCTCTCTCTGATACGTGTGAGGCCAAACACTTGGTGTCTCTCAGATTGGAACCTGTTCATGGCCACTGAGAAAATGGAAAATGTTTAATCTTCCCTCGCTGTTCTGAAAAATTACACAACCACAGATCAATCAGATAGAGGAGGAGGACTGGCGTTCAGCATGTAACTGGCCATAGTGCCCACACATTTCTTTTCTATGTTTTATTAAATTAATTAATCGATTAATAACAAAAAAGTATATCTCAATATTTTCACAGAAGACAGAATAATTAAGATTTCAGTAGTGTGTCTGCTGCTAATTATTAAGCTAATTCTTCCCCTTTTGAGAACAGGAGCAGGTGATATGTGTGTCTCACTCAGAGAGGAAAGAGCAGGAAGCCACTGAATACACTCTGGTTATATATATTATCATAGATCATGTGAAAAGCAGGGAGCTGCATGTTAACTATATCCCCCACCTCCAGCGGCAGAGTCACACCACTGGCGATGTAGTTGTATCCGTTACCGTTAGGCTTGTACTCCGATAAGTACATGACCTGTGCACCGTTCTTCAACAGGTAGATTGACATTTGCGTATTGGTTGATGAAAGCAGACTCATGACGGTGAATCTGAAGTAGTAGACTCCCTTGACTGGAGCTGTGAAGAAGCCTGTGGTGCTGCTGTAGGCCTGGCCAACATTGGTGAGGATTCTAGTAAAGCGCAAGTTCAAATGGCCATTCCCTGCGTGTATATTTCCTGAAATACCCAGACCTGCTGAGAATGCCACCTTGGGTTGCCCTGTGATCTCCTTCTCCAGATTCACTACATCAGTTTCAGTGGCTGCCAGTCTGGACTTCACTGCTGCCAGCTCTGCCTCCTGGGCTGCAGTTTCCATCTTCAGGTTCTCCACCTCAGTGTCCCTGGCAGACAGTCTGGTCCTCATAGTAGACATCTCTGTGTTTTGTCCAGTAGCTGCCTTCTTCAGGTTCTCCACATCAGTCTCAGTGGCAGCCAGTCTGGCTATGTGTGGTCAGGCTCCACACATAGAGAACAGCAGCACCATTAGTGGGATGATGACCCTCATCTTCACACGTCTCTGTCAATCACACAACTCTCTCACACAGTATTGCAGTGTAGAATTAAAGTAGCAGCAACAGCTGTAACTACAAAATGTGAAAAAACACCCTCTTTTTATACCGTAATTTGGTCTTATGTAATAAATTTGCGGTCGACCAGATTTAGTAAATAGAGATAAGATGTCCTTCTCTCCAGTGCGTGTCTGTGTGTTCAGTTGACATTGCTGTGGGAAAGTCTTGGCCTACGCCTCTGCTGTCGGACAGCTGTTCCTCCATGTCCTTATTTTACCTCCGTAACCTTACGATTGATCCAAGGACAAATAAATAATAGAGTTAAACATTTTATGGGTACTTTTGGAGTGGAATTTGTTCATGGCCACTGAGCTGAGATACGGTGTTCATTTGGAACATGTTTCATTTTCCATCACTGTTCTGAGAAATTACACAACCACTGATTAATCAGGTAGGGGAGGAGGTGTGGGGTGTATGACTTCCTTCACCCCTAATCTTATGAGACCTAGATTATTATTACTACAACTAGGCTACTTCTACTGCTACTTAGCTACTTACTAGCTTAAAAGTAAAAAGGGAAAACAAAACGCAAGGATCAAGTCACACTCAGTTTAGCCTAACACTGATCTATTTACAAGGTATATTAAACAATCACCTCAGCAGTCACTTTTTCCAAAACGCAGAGCACACAAGCCATTAAGCATTATTGTGGTAAAGGTCCATGGAAGAAGAAGAAACGGGGGGGTAGTGGAGTGGAGACCCATGCATACCTCAGTCCGCACCTGTTGTCAGCCAGTCAGTTTCTCTGTTTAAGGAGCCAATCCTTAATGTGAAGTTTGCTGCTAGAGACTTTCTTTGTGTTATAGCATGCACACAGAACATTGGCCAGCATGCACCATGAATATTCAAAGCATCAGCAGCAGTCATTCAAAGCATCAGACATGAGCACTTTAACCTAAGTTTAGGACTTAGGTTAGCCCAGTGTCCAGTGTCCAGAGGTGCAGATGATCTTTATGCTAAACACATCAGTTGACCTATATTATCCACGCCACCCATATCACCCACATCAGTAACATTATTGATTTCTCATTATTGATATCTGATACTTCAACAATTCTCAGTTTTAACAACTCTTTATTTATTACTGATTAAAACACATCTGCTAGTTTCATGTCGACTAGCCTCTTCTCATAGAGGAAAGAGCAGGAAACCACTGAAGGTGCTGTGGTTATCTGCACTGTCATGAAGCCTGTAGCCTGCAGGGAGTTGAATGTTCACCACATCTCCCTCCTCCAGCTGCAGAGTGGCACCACTGGTGAGATAGGCCTGGTAGCCATCAGTGTCATTCTCCCATAATTGCATAACCCGCTTTCCGTTCTTAGCCATCCTGATGGTCATCATGTGTGACTTTGGGTGGTCCAGGACAGTGAATCTGAAGTAGTAGACTCCCTTGACTGGAGCTGTGAAGAAGCCTGTCGTGCTGCTGTAGGCCTGGCCAACATTGGTGATGACTTTGGTAAAGACCAAGTTCATGTCGGTGTCCCCAGACTCAATGTCTCCTGAATTGGTCAGCCCGGCTGAGAATGCCACTTTGGGTTGCTGTGTGATCTCTTTCTCCAGATTCACTACATTAGTCTCAGTGGCTGCCAGTCTGGTCTTCACTGCGGTCAGCTCTGTCTTCATAGCAGTCAGCTCTGCCTCTTGTACTGCATTCACCTTCTCCAGATCCTCCACTTTGGTCTCACTGGCCACCAGCCTGTCAGTCACTGCAGCCAGCTTCATCTCTTGCTCCATGTTCTCAGCCTCCATTTTGTCCAGCAGGGATGTAGAGTTGAGCAGCTCATCCTGAGTGAAGCTCAGAGTCTCTCTCAGATCTACAAGCTCCTCTCCTTGTGTCTCCACCAAGGCTCTGAGCTCTTTGAGCTCCTCATAGATATTCACATTCATCCCAGTTACCTGGTCCTCAGTCTGGGTGCTCTGAGTCTGAGCTCCACGCATGGAGAACAGCAGCACCAGTAGTGGGATGATGGTCTTCATCTTTAAAACCAGTTTGTGCCTGAGACTGAGGATCTGTGAACACTGCCTTTATATAGACTACCTTACTTGTGTTTATGTTACAACACCCCGCCCCCCCCAGCTTTAACATGTCTGTTTATTCAGTTATCAGTGTTGGTACTTTGGGAAAGTAAAAATCTGTCACCCATTATGTATGACAGATGAGGCTCTTTGTTCTTATTTCAACTTTATTTTAGATTGTAAGAAATTATTTTTATTATTATTATTATTATTATTATTGCTACCAGATAATAAATCAACAGCAATAATAATAATAATAATAATAATAATTTCTGGATTAGAATTTGAGTATATTCTCTCTGACAATGAAGAGTTTGTCCAGTTTTCAGCAAAGATAATACAAATATATATGATACAACTAATGTGAAGTGGAAAAAATCGTTGGTCATCATATATAGCATATAGGACTAATAATTTCATATTCACCACCAGTTATCAACTCTTAATTTCACATCATGCCCTCACCCCGGCCCCCTAAATGTGGTGACTGCTGACAGTGTTAATATTTAGCTCCAAAGAGTAACCTCTTTTACTTTTTTAACAGTTTGATGGAAATATAATGTTGCAATGTTTTGTGACCTGCCTGTCATTTTTGACAGACTGGAGGGGGCTATTGAGAGAGGTGGGGACTACACTGTTACTCCCATTTGTGTGAGAGTGTTATCAGGCCAAACACTTGGTCGCTCTCGGAGTGGAACATGTTCATGGCCACTGAGCTGAGATACGGAGTTCATCTGTAACATATGTCATCTTCCATTGCTATTCTGAGAAATTACACAACCACTGATCAATCAGGTAGGAGAGGAGGTGTGGAGTACTGACCTCATTTACTTTCATTCAACTTCTTGATCAGAACATTGCTATACTATGAGCAGGATGGGGAGAGGCATTCTGGGTAGTGTGGGGGAGGGGCATTCTGGGTAGTGTGTGGGTGGGGTGGGGGCGTTTTGAGCAAAGTGCTGATACAGGTGCCTGCAGATCCAGATCCTAGTGGTTCAGTCCAGCTCAGTCCAGTGCTGAGATGGGCCCAGTGTGTCCAGGCCCTTAGCTGGGGAATAATGAGAGAGTTTATTCCTGTGTGTTTGAGCCGTATCATGTCAGGGTGTGTTTGATGTGTTTCCTTTTTTTTTTTCTTCCTTTCTTTCTTCTCTTTTACTTAATATCTTCGTGTATGGTCGTATGCGTGTGTGTTAGTGTTTGCACTTGCACATATATGCACGTGTATGTGCGTACATATGTTTATATATTAGAGATTAGAGGCATGTCTTTTTTGTCTGTGCAAGCTTATGTATGTACTGCCATCATATGCAGTATTGAATGTGTGTGTTTGTGTGTGTGTGTGTGTGTGTGTGTGTGCGCATCTGTGCGCATATTTTCACATACCTGCATTTTTGATTTTGAATGCCAGGTCATGGTTTTCGTGTGCGTATGTGGCGTACGTGTGTGTGTGTGCGCGGACTTGTGTGTGTGTTTCTTGTTGCCCTCCTCTCTGTTTTGTTGTGTTCTGTGTTCTCTACAATGGCCCATAAATTGTGTAAACTGGCCATAAGGGAGAGAAAAGGAGGAGAGGAGAGAGAGAGAGAGAGAGAGGGGGGCGGAGGAGAGGAGAAGAAAAAGAGAGCGAGAGAGGGGCGGAGGAGAGAGGTAGAAGATGGATGCTACTACACATTTTTATGCCCCATTCCCCAGCCCTCCATCACTGGAATTGAGAGGTGAAAAATTGGAGGGAGGGAAAGAGGAATATAACTCTGTCTTTCTTTCCTCCTCTTTCTCTTCCTCCTCCTCTTTCCCTCCCTCCTCCTTTTTTAGTCTCTTCTCTGCCTCTTCCATCTCTATATCCACTCTCCCAGCCTATACTATCCTCTTTTTTCCTACTCTCTCTCTCTCTCTCTCTCTCTCTCTCTCTCTCTCTCTCCCCACATGACTGAGTGACCCTCCTCAAATAGGTTTATTTGCTTCATAATGAGTCGGCTTGGGACTGATTGAGCCAGTTCAGTTGTATGCTTTTGTATGTACCTCTACTGTTCGGGCTTTAGTAAGGATTGCATAACAAAGATGTGTGTGCGTGTGCACATGCATATGCTGTATCTGGGTGTTTGTGTGTGTGTGGGTGTGTGTGTAAGTGTGTGAGTGTGTGTGTGTGTAATATACGGTTAAAGGGATCTGGAGATGTGGGCCAATTTCCTGTGTATTCCCATAGGAAGCAAAGGCATATGATGACCTAATGCCCTAAATTTATGTTTACATACACGCGTGTATACGCACGTGCACAGACACACACACACACACACACACACACACACACACACACACACACACACACACATGCGCCCCCACACAGGGTTATTTCTGAAATCCTTTGTCGGTGCTACATTTGATGTGTGTTTTATTTGTTTGGATTGGAGTGTGGTAAGGGCAGAAGGATGGATAATGTTTGTTTGTTAAGGGAACACACACACACACACACACACACACGCACGCCACAGGGAGCAGGGCACTGAAGATGCCACAGAGCCATAGGTCTGTTATTTGTCCCACAAAAGCCAGGCTAGGCCTGGGAAGTGAGTTGTTTATGGCTTCTGAAGTTGCTGTGTGTGTGTGTGTCTGTCTCTATGTGTGTGTGTGTGTTAGAAGCTGCAGTCATGTGTGGGTCATTTGGTGTCTGTTAGGCTTCAGTGCACTGGTACTGGTCTCTGGTGGTACTCCATCTCTGTGTGTATGCATGTGTGAGAGAGAGAGAGTGCGTGTGTGTGTGTGTGTGCAAAGGAGAGAGTCACTGGGTCAGTGCATTCTGGCTCATTCCCACCAGCTCATCCCTCTGGAATGCCGAACAAACAAACACACACACACACACACACACACACACACACACAGCTAATGAGCTTTTTTTTTTCTTGTGATGATGCACATTCATTTTTCTGCCTTTCTGTCTGAATTTATTCTCCCCTGTCTCCTCATTCAGTCGTCCTTCATCAAGTTCTCTTTATTGTTCATGTTTATGCTCTGGGCACTCAAGCAGGCCTGTTTGAGTTTGTGTGTGTGGTGTGTGTGTGTGTGTGTGTGTGTGTGTGTGTGTGTCTGTATTTGAATGTGTGTATGTGTGTTGTTTTTTTTCTGTCAGTATGTATGCTCATGAGTGATTTTGTGTGTGTGTGTGTGTGTGTGTGTGTGTGTGTGTCCGGGCCTGCGTTCGATGCATCCAGATTAGCTTGTCTCTAGATTCACTCTGATAGAGAATTATTGCCCTTGTACCTGTGATTTGTTGCTGCTAAGTACTTCATCTGTCCCAGCCTTGTCCAGAGAGGGGTGTGTCTGATCACTTGTGTTTATCCAGTCCGTTCTCACCTCACTGATGTTGTCTGTGGGATTTTATGGCCAGTCTGAGGCAGCTGATGCTGTGCTATCGGCCGCAGTGGATTTACTGTGGTGTTGGGCGAGAAAGTAGACATTTAGTGCTTATCAGGTTGGACTGCAGCCATGTTTCCCCTCAACTGTTGTTTCTAACTTTCTTTTTTCTTTCTTTCTCTCTCTCTCTCTTTCTTGCTGTATGTCTGTGCATGTGGGTGTGTGTGTGTGTGTGTGCGTGTGTGTGCGCATGCGTGTGTGTGTTATCTTTACAGCAGTATGGACCGCATCCAGCAGCTGAGGAGAGAGTATCAGCAGGCCCGGAGAGACGGGACGGCCCCCGCCTACGAGGACTTGGATTCACGCCGCCGTGGTCCAGAGTACGACCCCCACCGCGTGAGTGACACTCTGTTTACCAAATGTTGAGACCCTCACAGCATAGAGCTCACAAAGCTGAATTCAGTGTTGTCTGGGGGAGTTTCTCAAACACAATATGGATTTTCATCTCAGCTTTGAAGTCAAGTAGCTAGATTAGCCAAATGCTAATGCTGATGGTAAACAAGACATCCCTGTCAGCAGATTGCTGTGTCGCTATGGTGATATTAACATCTGTGTGGTAAATAATTGCTGTGTCTATCCTGTGTCACCGGGTGCTGCGTCACTGGAAGGCTAAACTGCTATGTTCCCTTTTGGGACTCTATGTGAGTAAGCTAAAGCTAGCAGCTCACCAATTGTGTGAGATCCTTACTCCATTAGACATTTGTGTGTGTGTGTGTGTGTGTGTGTGTGTGTGTGTTTCTGGCTTATCCCACCTCACCCCCACAGTCCTATCTTAAAAGCGGACAGGTATGGTTTATGTCTGTGTGTGTGTGTGTGTGTGTGTGTGTGTGTGTGTGTGTGTGTGTGTGTGTGTGGTGTGTGAGAGCAGACCTGATAGACTGGACTTACAAAAAAAAAAAAAAAGAAAGATGTCTAAAAGCTGCTGTGTGACAAACTCCACTACCATCAAGAAGAACTCACAATGTATTTTCATGAGCTGACTAAGCATGAAAAAAATAGTTTGAAGCAGATAGGAATACTGGCGCCCTGTGTCAAAGACAGCGCACAAAATGTCAGGTTCTGAAAACCAGGTCGATGGTACAGGCTGTCCTACGCAACTCTACAGGACAGTGTTTTTGTAGGACAGATTTGTAGCCTGAAGCTAACATGAATCATGATATTATTGAGGCTACAAATTAGCTGTCATACTGCAAGACCATAATGCTAAGATCTGTTGAAAAAATGTAAAACAAATGTGACGTTGTTCATCACTGTTGTTAAACTGATAATGCCGTGTCAACACAGTTTTACCTGAATTAGTGTTTGGAAGCAAGCTAACAAGCTAACTAGCTAACATCAGCTTTAGTCTGCCATTAACAATGTGTAAAACAATGTAATAGCCTACCTAATATTGACTTAAGAAAGAAGGAAGAAATGCTTCCTGAATGTATACTCTCAGGACATATAGGCTACTCTCAGGATGTATAGGCTGCTCTCAGGACCTTAAGACTACTTTTTACTTATGGATATAATTCCTTTGGATATAATTCCCTTCTGATTGCTTGGAGCCATGTTTCCTTCCTGACAGCCTCTGTAGTCCAGTTCATTTCAGCAACTTATAAAATTGAAGTTCTGGGTTCTCTTTCTTGTTGGCAGTACATTTTGTCACACGACAACTTTTAGGCACACCCTGTCACATACCACAAGCAAATGGAGTGTGAAGAATTAGTTTCCTCCTAGGGGGCATGGCTATGATGAGCTGCGCTCTGTGTCTATTGAGGTTTTTCAGATGACGTGTCGATCCATTGTGACGTCTGTCATTTAAGCCTTGGTGGGCAAAATGTCAGGCTGGTAGATAGACTTCTATGTTATCAACAGATGTTGAACAGATTCTATAGTTTATATCATCATAATTTCATCGCTGCCAACATGTCAAACCTTGATAAAAGTGAAAATTA
>PYXC01001945.1:40000-47500 GCA_015244755.2 Tenualosa ilisha | reverse complement strand
CTCTCTGTCATTTCATCTCCCCCCCTTGTCATTACACCCTCTCTCTCTTCCTCTTCCCTCCCTCTTTCTCTCTCCCTCTCTCTCTTTCCCTCTCCTTCCCTCTCTCTCTCTCTCTTTCCCTCTCCTTCCCTCTCTCTCTCTCCCTTTCCCCCTCCCTCTCTCTCTCTCTTTCTCTCGCTCTCTCTCCCCCTCTTCCCCCCCCCTCCCTCTCTCCCTATCACTGCATCTGTTCCTCCCCTCATTCCCCTCTCTTGTCAGTACATACGGCGACGACACTAAGACAGATCAAGGCCCCCATTAGCTTTATGGAGGAGGTCAGCACACAGCAGGCTGATTTAGGGGACGCTGGTCCTTAATGGGTCCAGACAGCGACTCGGCCGGTGGGTCGTCTCCGCCACCACCACCGTCATCACCTGCTGCTGCCAGGGCTACTAGTGCTGCTGGCTGCTGAGTGCACAACGCTCCTAATGACCTCATGAAGTCAGGAGGCAGGAAAGGATGTCGTCTTGGCAGCAGTCGGGGCTAGCCGGTGATTACGTGTGTGTGTGTGTGTGTGTGTGTGTGTGTGTGTGTGTGTTTGTTTGTGTGTGTTTTAAGGGGGTATGCTTGTGTTGATGATGTCATGCCGAAATGAGCTCGACAGTGTCTGGGCTCCCCAAACAGTTGTCAGCTTCAATTCAGGAACACATGGGAAAGTCTGGAAGGGGTTACTTTGTGATCATGTGATCTTGTTGTATAAGTAATGCCATCACACTGGCTGCATTACAAACACGCACCACTTCAATCTGAGGTTAAGAAACTCTTCAGATCTGCACTTTGAAGTGACCTTGTTGACCTTGTAAGTAGTGCCCTTGCACTGGCTGCAGGCTGAACATGCAGAGCTGCAGGCTATAGCCTCTGTTCTCAAATTAGAAATTTCCTTTGCCCCATAGATGAGCTAGAAATTGGACCGAGGCCAGATAGACTGCAGAGTACACAATTATGTTTGTGTGTTTATATTTTGTGTGTGTGTTTGTGTTGGGTTTTGTGTGTGTGTGTGTGTGTGTGTGTGTGTGTGTGTGTGTGTGTGTGTGTGTGTGTGTGTGTGTGTGTGTGCAAGTGTCAGTGTCCCTGTGTGTGTGTAAGTGTGTGAGGACCCTGTCTTTCCACATCTGGGACTAATGAAAGTGCAAAGCATGGGCCCTGAAACTCTTAAAGGGAGTCCACATCAGAGGCAGGGCACACCGCCTTAAAGGAGAGGTCAGCCAGCAGATGTGTGGATGAACAGTGTCTGTTTACATCTGAGCACTTCCACAGGCTAGTGTGGCCAACTGTGCGGTTTGAGTCCCATTGAAAACTTTTCTCATAGGCTAGCAAGCTAACCTTTGTGGTTTGGGTCCATTTGAAGATGTCTGCAGGCTGTCATGCTAGTGACGCTAACTGTATATTTTGTGTTCACTTTAATATGTTAGCAGGCTGGCATCCTTATAACGCTAACCCATGTGGTTTGGGTCCACTTTAATACATCTGCAGGCTAACATGCTAATAAGGGTAGCATACCCAACTGTCCTGATGGGGAAGTATCCTGTCCTCAGGCTTCAGCCGCCTGCTGTGGTGGTTTCCAGAGATATTAGCTTGGGCTCTGTGTGAGAAATGTGCTGACGTGTGTGTGTGTGTGTGTGTGTGTGTGTGTGTGTGTGTGTGTTTGCTTGCTTGAAAGTTGGAGGCAGACATGCAAACACAGCATAGATGAGATTAGCTCAAGACGGTGCCCAGCTGTGTATTGTTTTAAGCTTTGGAGAATAGAGTCCTGTGTGTGTGTGTGTGTGTGTGTGTGTGTGTGTTTGTGTGTGTGTAGAGGTGTACTGAAGAGCCACGCCAAGCTACATAACCTGCATTTAGTTTGGCAGGAGAACAGTGGAAGAAGGAGATGGCTGACCAAACTCACTACTTCAGTCAGACTACACCTCAGACTAATAGCTGTCCGGTTCTGGCCCAGATCAGGCTCTGATCTGGCTTTTAGCCTGTAGACATGAACCACATCAGAGCCACAGCTGTTTGAGTTATTATGCTAATCCATGAGTGACAGCCCTCTTGCTTTGCTACATTATAAGTTAGGCCCAGTAGCACAACAGAATGCTAATGTTAGCAAAACCACTTTCACATCCTGAATAGCTGGAGCTCTGTGGTGGCGTGGAAAGTTCTCTCATCTTGCTCCAGGAGACGCAAGGGAGAAGGTAAGACTAATATTTAGGCCTCGGAACATCAGCAGATCCCAACATCTGTCCGTTATTAGGCCTGTTATTATTAGCTAAATCACTGGCCTTTTGTTCTTGATCATAGCCTTGAGAGAAGACAAAGACGTCCATTTTGTCTGTGAGGTATTTCATTTTTTTTCTTTTGTCTGACCCACATGTTGGTAAGAGCGTCACTCTTTTTTATGGAGTTGTCTTCAGACAATGGCTCTATTGAGCTTCTAATGAGCCATCTCTTCAAGTCTCTAAGGGGCACAGAGAGGGCATTTAATTACAAAAAGCTGATTTGTTTTCATCCTCGTTTTCTCTCCCTCTCTCTCTTTTTTTTCTCTTTTCTTCTTTCCGGCTTTTCTCTCTTAACGCATTTCGTGGCAGTAACAGACAAGTTTGACAGAGACAAGTCACCACAAGGTCAAATTTCACACATTTAGCAGAGAGAGAGAGAGAGAGAGAGAGAGAGAGAGACCCTGAGACCCAGGGCTGAACGGGGGAGAAAGAGCAGGTGACTAGGCTGAGCTGGAGACTGATAAGAAACCTCTCAGGAAGAACAAATGGATTTAAAGAAATGGTTCTCTGTTTGTAGTAGTGTCATGTGGCTGTGTCCCAGTAGTGCTGCTGAACATCGAGGAAGCAACCGATCTGAGCCAGATCTGAGCCAGATCTGAGCCACCCAGACTCCTGGGAGAAGCTGAAAAACCATTAAACATACAGCACATCCACAATCATGCCACAGTGCTGTACAAACTCAGAGAAGAAGCCACACTGGGAAGACATAGTGAAGAGAAGCATACCAGATGAAACACACACACACAAACACACGCATACACACACATTCTGGATGGACTGAGAACTCTGCTCATGCTCATTCTCACTCCCACAGGGTTCTAGGGAGGATGTGTGTGTGTTAGTGAGTGTGTTTGTGTGTGTGTGTGTGTGTGTGTGTGTGTGTGTGTGCGGTGGTGGTGGTGATGGGGGGGGGGGGGGGGGGGGGGGGGGCGTCTTCTGCTGCCCTCTCTTACACACACATACACACACACACACACACACTCACTCCCTCACCCTGAAAGCCCATTGGGAGCTGGTCTGGCCACAGTTCAAAGGTCAAATCAATTCAAAGAATCTGCTGCCAAGAGCAGTCAGCCACTCTGCACTTGTGAGTGAGTGTGTGTGTGTGTGTGTGTGTGTGTGTGTGTGTGTGTGTGTGTGTGCGCGCGCGCGCATGCGCGTGCGTGCGTGCTAGAGTGTCTTCGAGAGTGTGTGTTTGGAGAGCTGTGGTCACTCGAGTGCTGCACTCATGCTTACCTAAGGGTGTGTCCATGCACACACACACACCACAGGTCAGGAAAAAAGACATACTTGTTTTTTTCAAAAGTTTTCTTTTCGTTGCTTTTCTTGTCTCGAGTGTCTTGTTTGATTTGTACCGCACAGACGTGACTCTGCTTTAATCCACAGTGTAAGAAAACGTCAGGGAGGTAATTCTGCACCAGTTTACTTGTCTCATTGCTGGTTGACCTCAAAAGAGAGGACGAGCAGGGTGGACCCCAGCCAGTATGTGTGTGTGTGTTTGTGCGCGCGCATGTGTGTCTGTGTGTGTGCGTGTGTGTGTGTGCGTGTGCTTGTGTGTCTGTGTGTTTTTGGTGGGGGGTTTCTTTGCCTTGCTTTCTCTCTCTCTCTCTCTGTCTCTCTGTTCATGTGAGATCATGACCAGATAAGAACATAGTAGACCTTTAATCAGTCTCTCATCGTCTGGGATATTTTCAATACACAAACTGTGGAAAGATCCGGTAAAACTGATACAGACAATAGCCCCGGTTCACCCAAGACAACAACTCGCTTCTGACGTTGCAGTGACGTTCACGAAACCACAGCTATCTCAGTTGACACTTCACACAGAGACTTTCTCACACACACACACACATACACACACACACACACACAACACACACATACATAGACTCAAACTCATATGGGACCTTCCCTGTGCACAGACCACTGTGTAATTATAGACTTGGGTGTGTGTGTGTGTGTGTGTGTGTGTGTGTGTGTGTGTGTGTGTGTGTGTGTGTGTGTGAGTGTGTGAGAGAGAGAGAGAGAAACTGGGTCTGGGCTCCATCAGTGGCTGAGAGCTGGGTAATTAGAATGGATGAGGTTTGATTTAGATAGCCTCGACCAAGACATGGGCATGTGTATTGAACCTTGTCATGACTGAAGTGTGTGTGTGTGTGTGTGTGTGTGTGTCTGTCTGTGTGGGTGAGAGTGAGGAGGTTTGTGTGAATGTGTATGTATATGGGAGAGTATAGGAAGGAGAGGCTGTGTGTGTGTGTCTGTGTGTGGGTGTGGTGTGTGTGTGGGTGTGTGTGTGTGTGTGTGTGTCTGTCTGTCTGTCTGTCTGTCTGTCTGTCTGTCTGTCTGTCTGTCTGCGTGTGTATGTGGGAGTGAGTGAGTGCTTGAGAGTGGGTCCTTTTAAGTGTGTGTTTATGTCTGTTTATGTACATTGTAAGTGTGTCTGTGTATGTACATGAGAGTGATTCTGTGTGTGTGTGTGTGTGTCAGGCTTGTCATAAGTGGGTCTGGAGTTCACTCTGAAGAAGTGTCATGACGGTTATGAATGAGAAGGAGGAAGCGAGGAAGCAATCTGCTTTTTCTCTCTTTCTCTCTATTTCTCTCTCTTTCTTTCTCTCTCTCTCTCTCTCTTAATACCCCTGTCTCTTGTGGGTACTGGGAACAGGCCATATCAGAGGACCTTCAGAAAAAAACCATGAGAGAAAGAGAGAGAGGGACAGAGAGAGAGAGAGACAGAGAGAGAGAAGGAAGGTGAAATGCAGTGTGCAGTTGGGCCTGAGTTGTGTGTAGTGAGTTTACAAATCATTTCAAATCAGTTCAATCATTGAGAAATTGGGGGAACGAGTGACTCATGGATGGACAGAGAACAAAAGAAAGGAAAATGAGCGACAGAGCAGGGACTTGCCAAGCCAGAGGAGGAGTCTTGTGACATGGAGAGAGAATAAAAAAAGCAAAATAATATGAATGAATGAATGAGTGAATGAATGTAAAGAAGTGAGAAAGAGAATAAGAGGGGGAAGCAGAGACAGATTGAAAATGACTGGAGAAGAATGGCCAGCAGACACACTACAGGAGCTCCGCTAACATGAGAGAAATGACACTGACAGCCACGGAGGAGAAGACACAGAGAGAGGGATATGGGGGTGAGGAGTGAGAGAGAGAGAGAGAGAGAGAGAGAGAGAGAGAGAGGTGGGGTTATTTGGGCTGATGCTGAGTGATGAAAACAGGAGAGAGAGAGATACAGAAGTCAGATAGACAAGACACCAGGAGAAAGAAAGAAAGAAAGAAAGTGGAATAGGGGGCACACAACAACAAGAAAGCACACATAGAACGTAAGAAAGTACAGTTCAGAAATGAGTGATGGACAACAGAGAGAGAGAGAGAGAAACAGAGAGAAAGTTAGCCAGGACCCTGTGTGAGTGATTGAGTAATGGTCAATGTAGAGGGTCACTGGTCTCCAGTATTCCTGTCTCATCCTGCAGCTGACTTGGTCTAGTAGCGCTGGTCTCCCGTAGTCCTGTGTCTCTGTAGCTGGTCTGGTAGCGCTGGTCTCCCGTAGTCCTGTGTCTCTATAGCTGGTCTGGTAGCGCTGGTCTCCCGTAGTCCTGTGTCTCTATAGCTGGTCTGGTAGCGCTGGTCTCCCGTAGTCCTGTGTCTCTATAGCTGGTCTGGTAGAGCTGGTCTCCCGTAGTCCTGTGTCTCTGTAGCTGGTCTGGTAGCGCTGGTCTCCTGTAGTCCTGTGTCTCTGCAGCTGGTATGGTAGCGCTGGTCTCCTGTAGTCCTGTGTCTCTGTAGCTGGTCTCCTGTAGTCCTGTGTCTCTGTAGCTGGTCTGGTAGTGCTGGTCTCCTGTAGTCCTGTGTCTCTGTAGCTGGTCTGGTAGTGCTGGTCTCCTGTAGTCCTGTCTCTATAGCTTGTCTTGTAGCGCTGGTCTCCTGTAGTCTTGTGTCCATTGGTGCCCTGGTAGCGTTGGTCTCCTGTGCTGGCGAGGTTCAGCTGGAGGATAACATGATCAGATGACCGTCTGAGCGCCCAGAGAGAGGGGGAGCACACAGAAGAAAAGAGAGAAGAAAAGAAATAAAGAGAGACAGAGAGGGGGGGAGAGAGAGGCATGTGTTCAGTCATAATTGAGGAATTTTAATGGGATTAGTTGAGCGGGAGGATGAGGAGCGGAGGAGGAGGGGGTGGTGGTTGCGGGTGAGCTGACCTCTCTCTGTCTGAGAGGGACCTGCGATAGTCTGTTCCCTGCCCCAACTACATCCCCCCCCCCCCCCCCCCCCCCCCCACCCCATTGCTCGCTCAGCTGGAGTCGCGTCACGTCACGTCTGATCCATCACAACTCTGATCTCCTGTTGTCTTCCCTCCTTCCTGTAAACATGCCTCATGTCTCACATACGCAGACAGACAGACAGACAGACAGACAGACAGACAGACAGACAGACAGACAGACATGTATATTACATGATGTAAGATCATTCGTATGAACCACCATGGCTTACAAACACACACCCACACACACAGGCGCGCCCACCCCCGCACCAGTAGACTGCACAGCACAAACGTCAGGTATGGAGATCAGCACATGCCGACAAACTTAGTAGCGCTCTCAGATCACTCTGAACAAAAAGCTTGCTTTTACTGTTGAAACAGTCTATATGGTCTGTGTATGTGCCTGAAAAGTTGTGGGTTCAAATCCCAGCTGCCACCATTGTGCCCTTGAGCAAGGCACTTAACCCTAAGTTGCTAAATGCATAAATGTAAATGTATGTTACTCTGTTCTCTGTGTGGGTTGGAGCAGCTCTGTTCAATTAGTGCTCATTGTCAATCATTTAATGCACCAACACACCAAACACACTTACAAAAATCCCATCTCTACCCCTGTCTCATTCTGCCTCTCTCTCCCTGTCACACACACACACACATACACGCACAGCTCCTCTGCCTGGTTCATCAGGGCTAGCGCTGGCTCCAGGCCTGCGTGCTGCTGGCCAGGGGAGCTGTATGGAGCAGATGCCCAGTGTGATAGCTCCGGGCTGGGCAGAGGCAGTGCACGTGGTTGGGCATCACTGGCTCTCTCTGGAAGTGACCCGTAGCTCATCAGCCGCCTTTAATCTGATTAAAGCGCTCTGGAGCTGGGCTTTTCCCTCCCAGGCACCCTGGAGCCCTTTCGCTCTCTCTCTCTCTCTCTCTATCTCTCTCTCTCTC
>PYXC01001945.1:22500-25000 GCA_015244755.2 Tenualosa ilisha | reverse complement strand
TCTTTACCACACCCCCACATCTCTCTTATCTCTCTCTTATTCTCTCTCTCCTCCCTTTCTATCCATCTCTCTCTCTCTCTCTCTCTCTCTCTCCCTCTCTCTCACATCACTGTTTTCTGTATAGGAGAGAAAGGCAGGTTTTTAACAGATTGCTGAGCAGTGTTTGTCATTAGTTGTGTGTGTGTGGGGGGGGGGGTTGTGTGTGTGCCAGTGGCAGCACTTTTGCAAGGCTTTACGAGCAAGCCTGCCTGTTATGCAGAAATGGTGCCCATTCATCAGGTTGATATTAATAATGTGCACTGCTATAATGTCCACACACACACACACACATGCTCACACAGAGGAAAATACTGAGCAGGTATTTCCTCATAGCCCCCACACACATGCACACACACACACTCACACACATTCACACACATACATACAAACACGCATACACACAAACACACAGATGAAGAGAATGGAGCAGACTTATAATGTGCAGTAGTGTCTCATCAGAACCTCTGACCCAATGTGTATCTGTCCGTGTGTGTGTGTGTGTGTGTGTGTATGTCTGGAAATCATGGTGTGTCAGTCCTTTTTGAATGAGTTGGCAAGGTAAGTGTCATTGGGTGGGTCTGTGAGTGGGTGCGCAGTTTGTGTGTGTGTGTGTATGTGAGTGTGTGTGTGTGTGTGTGAGTGTTTGTGTGTGTAGCACTATGCATGTCTTGCGTTGTGTGCGTGCAGGTTGCCATCTCTGGTGAGGTGTTGTTCAGCTTTCTGTGAAATGGCTTTGCTGTAGGCCATTACCCCTGCTGGAGCAGAGAGACCCTTGAAATCCCACCAATCTGTGTGTGTGTGTGTGTGTGAGTGCGTTCATGCTTGTGTTTCTGTGAATGTGTTAGAGAGAGAATGTGTGTGTCTTTCTGTTTACGTAATGCTCTGCTTTTCTCATGTCCAGATATGTCTTTGATTTTACCAATGTCTTCTGAGCCTCTTAATGTGTGTGTGTGTGTGTGTGTGTGTGTGTGTGTGTGTGTGTGTGTGTGTGTGTGTGTGTGTGTGTGTGTGTGTGTGTATGTGTGCGTTCATAAGCGTGTTGCTTGTACATGTGTTTGTGTGTGCATGTATGTATGTGTGTGCATATGCCTGTGTGTGTGTGCGCGCGCGCGTGTGCATATGCCTGCATGTGTGTGTGCGTATGCATGTGTGTATGTACATATGCATGGTGCGTGCGTGTGTGTGTGCGTGTGTGCCCACCAATGCTTAGGTATGTGCATGTGTGTGAATGTGTGTACATTTATGGGGGAAGTGTGTGTGCGTGTGTGTGCTGTCTTTTATGTCCTTAGGGTTGAGTCCATACATTAAAGCTTTAAGGGACATCAAAGTGCCCATCTCGGGCTGTTTGGGTTGAGTTCATGCATTAACGCTATGAAATACATTAAACGTGCCCATCTTGGGCTGCCTGGGTTGAGTTCATACATTAACGCTATGAACTGCATTAAACGTGCCCATCTCGGGCTGCCTGGGTTGAGTCTATGCATTAAAGCTAGGAGATGCGTTAAATGTGCCCATCTCAAGGCTGTTTGGGCCGCTACAATAAAGGGCGCCCTTGTTAAATAAAGAACAACATCGTTAGCAGCTTCCATCTCCATGTGCCCTCAGGCATTGGCACCAGAGCCAGCCACTGTCCTTTGTTATTCCTCCGTGTGTGTGTGTGTGTGTGTGTGTGTGTGTGTGTGTGTGTGTGTGTGTGTGTGTGTGTGTGTGTGTGTGTGTGTGTGTGTGTGTGTGAGAGAGAGAGACAGAGATAGAGAGTGTGTGAAAAGGACAGAAGTTCAGGTCCATGAGCTGAAAATGTCTTTTTAACCTCACCGCCAGTGCAGATGGCTGGGAGGAGTGTGTGTGTGTGTGTGTGTGTGTGTGTGTGTGTGTGTGTGTGTGTGTGTCTGTGTGACTGTGCAGATCCATGTCGGATAATGAGCCTTTGGAAGAGGCAAAGCTGTGTTCATTTGTGTGTGTGTGTGTGTGTGTGTTGCGTGTCTGTGTCTGTATGTGTGTGTGTGTAAAACAGACTGAACTGGTGATCTGTGTGCTGACTCCTCAGCTCAGTGAACACTGCATTTGCTAGAGGGTGTGTCTGCTCCAGTCCTTCTGTCTCCTGACCCCCGCCGCACACACACACACACACACGCACGCACGCACACACACACACTTCACACTTTCGCCTCAGGACATAGCGCTTTTTGGGAAAGACACAGGAGTTCAGAACATGTTTTTCATTGTTGTTTTTAGGTTTTTGTGTGTGTGTGTGTGTGTGTGTGTTTGTGTTTCTGTGTGTGTCTACTTCAGCTACAAACAGGGAACATTAGTTGAATTCATGTTTTCTGTCAGCTGTAATGGATTGATTTATCCTGGTTCCTGGGCTGTGTTTGTGCTTTCACTGCAGGTTGTTCCTGTGGCATAAAACATGCAGCAGAAAAAGAAATGTAGGACTCTCTAGGGTTCTCCCACCTCATGG
>PYXC01001945.1:7500-10000 GCA_015244755.2 Tenualosa ilisha | reverse complement strand
CTGGTTATGCTGCAATGGTATCTCAGGGAGATACTCAGGATGTGTGAGAGTCTCCAAGTGCTAAATTTAGGCAATGCTGTTGCCAGGGATGCTGTGAAAAACAGTTTCTGCTTTTTTCCTCAAGATTTAGTGCAACTATGCAGGTATTTTATTGTTTGAGATGGGATCAGTTTTTGATTATGATGAAGCCTCTCTCTCACACTCTCGCTCTCTCTCTCGCTCGCTCACTCTCACTCTCACTCTCTCTCTCTCTCTCACTCTCTCTTTCTTTTTCTCTGGAGCGGATGAATCCTTTCTTGCCTGCAGCACTGCAGTGTTAGCATGTTAGCGTGCTCAGCAAAGGTTCTTCTCTGGGGTTTTGGCTCCAGCACTCGGTTCTCCGGGCTCAGCTTCAAAGGCTCTCCGACGTTCCCGACCGCGCTACAGGTGTTGACCTTCAGCTCGGTCCCAGACTCTAGAGGAAGATTCCTCATCTGGCAGAAGTTCTGGAATTTTCTCTTTTTTATTGTTGAGAGTGGAGAGGGCGTGGGGGTCGGGTGGAGGGAGTGAATCTTCACTGTTCTATTCTTGTTTGTGTGTGTAACTCAAAACACCCTCTAAGCTGATGAAGTACAGTCTTAACACCTTCTGCTGTGGTTTAGACACAGTAGCGACTGCCAACTCTCTCTCTCTCTCTCCCCCCCGCCTCCCCCTCCTCTCACAGACACACACACACACACACACACACACACACACACACACACACACTACCACTCATACCACTCATATCTCCCATTTGTCCATGGATGGTGATTGTATTTTGTTTTTTGCTATCTATTTCATTCATATTCGTTTTCAAGTGTTGTTATAGTCCGTAACTGGGTTAGGGAGTTTACAGTAGTAGTTTTCACATCAACTACTAATGACCCAGGCTGTTTACTGTTTCATTAATATGTAGGTTTTCTGCTATTTTTGCAATAAGCAAATAATACAAAAAGATAAAAGTCTTAGTGATCTTAATGAGCATTTTAAACTTTTTTGGCATCAGTTTTCTTCTCTGCTAATTAAACAATCCTTGGCCCACAAATTAGTATCCACAAAAAACTTACCATATCTAATACATGTATGTGTAATTACAGTACTGGAGTAGGCCTGCTCTGATAATGATGTGCAAATGAATTCTGTCCAATTGGGAATCCCCTGCAGGGTAATGCCACCGCCCCCCCTGTGTCCCATGATCCCGTCTGTGGGTCATGTGACCCTAGGTCAGTACTTGATTGGCTGGGTGGGGTGAACAGCTGAATCCTCAGCCAGTGTTAATCCCGCTTAAGCAGCAGTGACAGTGTTTGTCCAGGTGCACTCTGGGTAACTGCCTGTGCCCGCACACTCTTTTGATTTATGTAGCTGTCAGAAACACACTGACTCATGGAGCACACAGACACACACATAGACACATGCACACACACACGCACACACACACACAATTGCACTCTTGTCTTTTTGTGTGACTGTCAGAACACTGACTCAGACAGCACAAATACATTCACACAGGTTTTGTTATTCAGGGCAAGGTACACCACGTGTGTGTGTATGTTTGTGTGTGTGTGTGTGTGTGTGTGTGTGTGTATATGTGTGTGTGCACGTGTTTGTGTATGTATGTGTTTGCATAATCCATGCACAAAAAAGAGCAACCTGACTCCTTGTCCAGCTGTGTGTGTGTGTGTGTGTGTGTGTGTGTGTGTGTGTGTGTTTGTGTTTGTGTTTGTGTTTGTGTTTGTCTGTCTGTCTGTCTGTCTGAACTTCAGTCTGGAAGTTCTGAGCTCCACACATGGAGAGCAGCAGCAGCAGCAGCAGCAGTGGGATAATAGCCCTCATCTTTACCAACACACTCACACAGCAGCAGTAATAGTGGTAGTATCAGAGGTGTGTGAGTCTCCCTCCAGATACACCCTCTTTTATAGGCCTCAGTGGCTCAGTTTATTTCACCACTTTTAGGGTGGGTTCAATCAAGTCCAGGGACACAGATTTCAGACATGTGGATATCTGTTTTCCCCACACATTTCTGCTCATTCAGCTATTGAAACCTGTTGGCGGTAGGACAGGTGAGAGTTCTTATCTCACCCCGATGTCTTTAGGTATGGTAGTGTGTTCAGGACTCCAGACTTACTGGTCAGGTAACACGCATGTGTGTGTTTGGGGTGAACTGCAGAGGGAGGGGTGGGGTGTGCTGTGATTCGACACACTGTTCAGACTGCATGTGTGAGAGGGCTATCAGACAACACACTTGTATTGGGACACTTTGATCCTCGGGAGTCACCTGAGTTAGTGGGCCTGACAAAAAACATAACGGACATTCAAAAAAGGTTTTATGTCTCATTTATTTACTTATATATATATTTATTTTTATTTATTCTTCCAGACCTCTGCATTACTCGCCACCACACCTCTACTCACATGGCAAATAACAGAGAGCACTATTACTGGGAAGCTATAATATATGACAACGAGGAAATGTCATTCT
>PYXC01001944.1:62500-69980 GCA_015244755.2 Tenualosa ilisha | reverse complement strand
ATGTGAAGTGTGCATGCCTTTGTAAGCTGTCACTCCTTGGAGACCTCGTTCTCTCTTTAGTGCCTCACACACACACACACACACACACACACACACACACACACACACACACACAGCAAAGATCACCTGAAAGCATATGGCTGTGCTGTCCTCCTTTGAAGGCGTCTCGTCCTGCTTGTGCGTTTGATCTGTACATCTAAAAGTTTGAAAAAGAAACACTGCGAGGTAATCTGGGAGTCGGATGAAAAGCCTGATGGCTGAAAACCGCTGCACACACAACACACACACACACACACACGCACACACACACACACACACACACACACGCACACACATACACACACACACACACACACAGATACACACAAGGATATACACATGCATATTCTGAGACATTGTGTAGTAAATGCTCTCAAACAAAGACAGAGACACATACACACTCTCTCTCTCTCACACACACACACCACTTACACACACACACACACTCACACAGTGCCCTGCTTGCCTTTCTGGGGGAATTGTCGTTGATATGTCGCTTCGAAGGGGGCCAGGCGATTTCACATAACAGTGTGAATTATGCATGAAGATTTGATAATTAATTTAGTGAGCTGACATCACTCCTTAACCACACACACACACACACACATACACACACACATAAAAAACACAAACACTCACACAGCCGCACATACAGATGCAAACACACTCAGGGAGCATCAAGTTGTGTGTCAGCTTGTTAAGATCACAGGAGGCCTTGGTTCACTTCACATGCCATTAACCTCTAGCCACTTCAGGCAGGATGAGCAAGGCTTTTGGTTCTAAAGATGATCACCAATGCTGAGCAAGGCTTTTGGTTCTAAAGATGATCACCAATGCTGAGCAAGGCTTTTGGTTCTAAAGATGATCACCAATGCTGAGCAAGGCTTTTGGTTCTAAAGATGATCACCAATGCTGAGCAAGGCTTTTGGTTCTAAAGATGATCACCAATGCTGAGCAAGGCTTTTGGTTCTAAAGATGATCACCAAGGCTGAGCAAGGCTTTAGGTTCTAAAGAACATCATTGAGGCAGGATGAACAAGGCTTTTGGTTCTAAAGATGATCACCAAGGCTACCCACCTCTGGCCTGTAGAAGACCAGCACGGTCAGAGGTTGAAGGTGACCAGAGTGGTCAGGGGTTTAGATCTGAAGATGACCAGTGGGTTTGGGATCCGAAGATGACTGCTGAACCTTGCTTTTTATGCAAAGCTCTCAGTTCCTTCACAAGATCTTCACTCAGTCAAAGGCCCAGTTTCCCACAGCTAGTGGCCAGACAGCCATTTATAAGCTCCTTGGTGTTTTCTGGTGGATTTGTTCGTAGGTTTTGTTTGGATTTGTGCAGGTTTCGCCTCAAGCCATGGCCAAGGTTAGGAAACAAATGGACTTCACTCAGAATCACCTTTAAAGAGATATTAAATAGAAACTGGAGCCTGCTATCAGTTGAACAATTATGTGTGTGTTAGCTTGTGTGTGTCTGTGTGTTTGTGTGTGTTATGTGTGTGTGTGTATGTACTGATAATTTGATCTTTGAGGAGGTGTTTCTGCTGTGTGTTGCCCGCTGATGAGCTGTCTCATCTGTTCACTCATTCAAGGAGATTTTATGGTCACACACACACACAGATATAATTTACATTCATTGACTCGCTGACTCACTTGTTACAGAATGCATCTATGCTCTCACTAACAAAGATTAGCTGTTCCTGCTATTGAATGAGGGTAAGCACAGCATTAATATACATAATTGATCACTAGCACAGATCATGTAGTCAATGCAGCAAATGGGTTTAAAGAGTGGCAATGGCAATGCAAACGTGTTGGCAGTGCAGTGAATACATTTCAGTCTGCATGGGCACACTAATGTGATCTTGCAAGCACTGTACTGCCAATGCTATATGCTCAAGGCTAGCAACATATTCAGCACAGTGAATACAGTGTAGCACTGCATGCTAAGACTAACGGAGCACATTCAGCACAGTGAATACAGTGTAGCACTGCATGCTAAGGCTAACGGGAGCACATTCAGCACAGTGAATACAGTGTAACACTGCATGCTAAGGCTAACGGGGGCATATTCAGCATAGTGAATACGGTGTAACACTGCATGCTAAGGCTAATGGGAGCATATTCAGCATAGTGAATACGGTGTAACACTGCATGCTAAGGCTAATGGGAGCATATTTAGCATAGTGAATACAGTGTAACACTGCATGCTAAGGCTAATGGGGGCATATTCAGCACAGTGAATACAGTGTAGCACAGCATGCTAAGGCTAGCAGGGGCATATTCAGCACAATGAATAAGCCTACAGTGTAGAGCTATATGCTAAGGCTAATATTGGTATATTCTGTACAGTAGAAAGTGTAGCACTGTGTGCTAAGGCTAATGTGAGCATATTCAGATCAGTGAATACAGTGTAGCATGTTCAACACATTAAATGTACTGTAGAGATACATGCTAAGGCTAACAGGGGCATATTCAGCACATACAGTATACAGCTACATGCTAAGGCTAACAGGGGCATATTCAGCACATACACTATAGAGCTACATGCTAAGGCTCTAAATTTCACAGTGTATCCTCATAAACTTCCCCTTCTTTCTCTCTCTTCCTCCCTGTCATCCTCCTCTCATTCTTTCTTTCTTTTCTTTTTTCAGTCCTTCACTCCAGCTGCCCCTCCCTCTACTCAACACCCTCTGTCTCTCTGACTCTCTCCCTCTCCCTCCTTCCCCTGTGAGTTGTCCCATTGTTCTCATTTAAAGGTGAGGTGTTGCCGGAGGGCCTTTTTAAATTGCCTTTTATCACCAAAGTCAAGTAGACACCCTCGCCACTTTGCATGCACTTTCAGTCCTCCTCTATCTCCTTATTCTTCTCTCCTCTTCTCCTTCATTCCTCTATCATACCTCCTCCCTTCTGCTTATCATATCTCTCTTTTCTCACCCTCATCCAACCCCCTCTCTTCTTCCTCTCCTCTCCTCTCTCCATTATCACATCCCTTCCATCCCTCCATCATCTAACTCTTCCCCTCCTCTCACTGCAGCTGTGCATCTCTCTCCATCCCTCATTTCTCTCCATCCCTCATCTCTCTCCATCCCTCTGTACTTCCCATATCCCTTCTGATACCCCCAGTGTCTAATCTATCCGCCCCTTCTCTTCTCTTCTCTAACTTTATTCATCTCTCTGATCTCACACTTTTATCCTTCATTTCGGTTTTCTCTTTTCTCTTTCTTTCACTCTCCTCTTTATCTTTCTCTATTAATCTTCCATTCTTCTCTCTTTCCCTTTTTTCTTCCTTTTCATAGAATTGATCCTAGTTGTTTTTAGAAATCTTATCTCCTCCCTGCCTCACTGTAATTCATTGTCCCTCTGTGCCATAGACAGTCACACACACACACATACAGACTCTCTCACACCCACAGCTACACAAACACACACACACACACACACACACACACACACACTCACACTCACACACAGACTCTCACACACACACAGCTACACAAACACACACTCATTTTGTTCTGCAGTACAGTGTCTGTGAAATTTATTGTGTGTGTGTGTGTGTGTGCGTGCGCATGTGTGTGTGTAAACAGATATCACTAAAGTATCCTCTCAAACCCTTATCAGCGCTGAAAGCTTTAATCAGATCAAGTAGTTAGCAAATTACTCTGGTCTGTGTTGTGTATGTGTGTGTGTGTTTTGATATGTGTTAAGATGAGTGTGTGACTATGTGCTTTTTGGTATCTCTGAAGTTTATCCCGCTTCTACAGGGCTCAGCATCATTGGGGAAATAACAGTAATTAAGAGCAATTTAAGGGGGGTGTTAGTGTGTGTGTGTGTGTGTGTGTGTGTGTGTGTGTGTGTGTGTGGTAGAAGGCTGTTTTCTAAACACTGGCGGCTAAATTGCCAAAAATGCAGTAACTCCTGCATACTAACAAGCAGGCCCCGGTACAGGAAAGATTAGAGGTAGTTTATATGTAAATGTGTGTGTGTGTATGTGTGTGTGTGTGTGTGTGTGTGTGCTCATGCAAGAGAGAAAGGCCTTGCTTTGTGACATTCTCTAATATTTAATAGATGAGTTGTCCAGCTCGGAGGGATATCTCCCTTTACTGCCATGGCAACGGCCCCTATAGGTTCACCATACCAACGTCTAAGAGACTAGGAGAAGGGAGAGAACAAGGGTACAGAAATACACCTCACCTTATACACGCACACACACACACACACTCACACACCCATATACACACATACACACACACACACACACACTCACACACCCATATACACACATACACGCACACACACATACACACATACACATGCAAACACACACAAACTCACTCACTCACTCACACATTCAGACACACACACACACACACACACTAACATTGCACACACACACTCAAGCAGATATACAGTGCACATGTGCACCATGAACACTCTGATGTACATAGAGACACACACAGACACACACACACCCACACACACACACACAGATACACAGTGGCAAACACATTATTTCTGATTTTGAATAGCTGTCACAGGTGGCAGTCTGCTGAGTTGAACTGACTTCACTCTGCCAATACTACAGCCAGTGCCACTTCTGAAAGCCTCTGTATCTCATAATCTCCTGAACCATCGATAGACATGTATCTACCGTCTTCTGCAAACACTCATAAGGATTTCATTACAGTGATACACTGTTTAATGCATTAGCATGCAACATGACCGTGCCATGCGTGTGTGTGTGTGTGTGTGTGTGTGTGTGTGTGTGTGTGTGTGTGTGTGTGTATGTGTGTTTGCGTGTGTGCGTGTGTGTGTGTGTGTGTGTGCGTGTGTATGTGTGTGAGTGTGTGTGTGTGTGTGTGTGTGTGTGTGTGTGAGGTGTGTGTGAAAGCTCTGTTTAGATTCTAGCATGCTTGAGTGGCTGTTGCGTGTATGCAGCCATCTATCACACCAATAAAAAGAAGACAGCCTTCTGGATGCACACACACAGACAGAGGCAAATAAACATTATAGGGGTGTGTGTGTCTGTGTGTGTGTGTTTGTGAGAGAAGAGAGAGAGAGAGAGAATGCAAAATACGCTATGAAATACAGAGAAACTCGTACATACAAACACACAAACACACATGCACACACACACACACACACACACACACACACACACACATACACACAGAGACACATGTATCTTCATCTGTGTGTGTGCTTGTGTGTGTATGCATGAGTTTCTCTGTATTTCATAACATATTTTGTATTCACACACACACACACACCTATAGTGTTACTTTGCTTCTGTCTGGAAGGTGCCCTTGAAACAGAAGTGTTTGAAGTGAACTCACTCTACACATCAGTCAGTCTGTTGTTCACAGACTCAGGAATAACAAGAATCACAGAATGAGTTATGGCACACACACATGCACACACACACACATGCACATGTGTGTGCTAGCATGCATACAAGCACTCGCACACACACACACACACACACACACACACACATGCAGAATGATTGAACACACCATGACTGTAGATCAAAGACAGCTTAGGTTAGCATTACACCACAGGGATACAGTTTGTGTTTTCCGTCTCTCAGAAAAAGGTGACCCACATTCTTCTCTCCTTTTGTTTCATCTTACTCCAGTGCATAGTGCTGGCTGGGACCCACTTCAGCCTACAGAGGAACCCTCCAGTTCAGTTCAAGCCACCAGTGAACCAAGGCACTAGCCCAGATGCAGGGGCTTGCTGTTGCACATGATCTTAATAAGCAAACACAGTAATGAAAAGAGGCAACCCTATTTTGTTTGCGTTGTAGTGTTAACTGCAGACCATGTTGTGTCCACGGAGGGTCCTGTATTTGCAGTAAAACTGCCCCCTCTCTTGGCACACAGGCTTGGCTGGGTGTCAGAAGCTTATTACTCCTGTTTGAGCCATGTGTGTGTAGGTGCTCTCTCATCTGTCAGGCTCAAAGCATCTGTCTGCGGTGTGTGAGGATGCGTGCCAGCACGCTGCTGTCCAACCAAACACAGGGATCTGCATTCAGGAGCTCATCAAGATGCAGCCCTGGATCACCCTTTGGGCGCTGAGATCACAAACACACGAGCGGAATGCTGCCTTCTGAAGGTTCCATTTGGTGATGTCATAATGAACTCATAATGCAACCACTGCAACATTCTAAAATTCTTGTAAATTTTAGATCTATACTGTAGAATTCTGGAATGACATGCAAAACAAACCTGATAGCGGGCTTGGTTAAAGCATGGGTATTTAGCAGAATACTCTTCTCTTGTGTGATTTGCACAACTTGAAAAAAAATAGCTGTGGTTTGACAGGTTGAGATAAAAGTACTGGTCAGTAAAACAACCAATATGAAACCAATATGAAAAATAATGTAAATAATATATATTTTATTTGCAATTATTGTAATTTAGAAGTTCTATGTCTTTTTGATGTGCCATTTTGCACATGACTGTGTGTGTGTGTGTGTGTGTATGTGTGTGTGTGTGTGTGTGTGTGTGTGTGTGTGTGTGTCCTTTGGGATGAGGATGCTGGGAAGATGTGGTTTTTGCACACTGATGCTCCCTCAGAGACGAACACACACCGACAGGACTGACAGCTGATCCCACTCTCTCTCTCTCTCTCTCTCACACACACACACACACACTCACACACACCACACACACACACACACACACACACACACACGCACATGCACACATGCATAAACTTGCCCTATATATTTCTCTAGCTCTCATTCTTACATGCACACATAAATGTACCCTATTTTCTACAAAAGCATCACATATACTTTCTCATTCTCTCTGTCACACACACACCATCGTATGCTTCTGTGCACACTCGCACACACTCTCACACACACCATAGTCTCACTCAGGCCTCATTTACATGTTGCAGTTTATTTAAATTTTAAATCCAGTGATTTTCTTTTACCCTTTTGCACATACAAAAGTCTCATGTAAATGTGTGTGTGTGTGTGAGAGAGAGAGAAAACCACAGATAGATAAAGAGAGAGAACTTCGCAGATATATATAGAGTGAACTAGAGGACAAAAGAGAGAAAGAGAGGTGCTTTGGGATATTGTGTCACGTCTCTCACACAGACACAGACACACACACACACACACACACACACACACACACACACACACACGCACATGTCTCTGTCACAGTGATCTGAAAATACCCCTGTGATGTAAATTATGAATGAAGCCCATATCTCACCCTGCCTCTTCCCACAAGGCAACCAACTTTTACCCTCATGTAGCCTGGCCCTCATACTAGCTCTGATCCGGCTCTGATCTGGCTCTGATCTGGCTCTGATCTGGCTGTAAATCGGCCTGTGTCTGAATGTTTTCTGCTTCATCCGTCTTGATTTCTTTCTCATTTTTTCCCCTTCTCATCTGGGCTTCTGTTCCTGCTTCTCTCTGT
>PYXC01001944.1:25000-40000 GCA_015244755.2 Tenualosa ilisha | reverse complement strand
TACAGTCTGTTCTAGGTTCTATCAGCGATGTGGTTACAGTCTGTTCTAAGTCCTATCAGCGATGTGGTTACAGTCTGTTCTAGGTTCTATCAGCGATGTGGTTACAGTCTGTTCTAGGTTCTATCAGCGATGTGGTTACAGTCTGTTCTAGGTTCTATCAGCGATATGGTTACAGTCTAAGTTCTATCAGGGATGTGGTTTTGCAGTAATCTGGATAAATGAGTTCAGACTCTTTGAGTGCTAGTTGGATCACCTAGAAATAAGATGGATCATCGGAAATACTGTGATTAATTATTTGACCATCTAAGGTACTGAGATTAGGTATTTATTTTGACCATTTGAGATTACGTATGTTGACCAGACGAGGTCCTGGGATTAATTATTGATTTTGTCCACAATCAAAACACTCTGCACAAAACAAATTGATTAAACTGACTGTGGCAGATTAAAAATGATTGCAGTTGTGATTTTCTTTCAGCCATAATTTACCATAAACATGAGAATCGCTGCCTGTTCCCAGATCAGTGGTCTCAATGCTGCTGTTTGTTTTCTGTGTCCCCATGCAGGTGAGACCACCGCAGCCCTGTCGCGCTCACAGCGCCCCCTGTCGGCCCGGGCGGCCCACCACACCCCGGCCATGAAGGGCTACCAGGTGAGCCGCAGCCTGTCCCAGCACTCCGCAGGGCCGTGCCACTGCGTGCCCGAGGACTACGGCGGCCACCCGGACCACCACTACCACCAGGGGCCCTCGGACCACCCCTACTACCCGCCCGGGGGGCCCCCCGAACCCCTGGCCCTGCCGGCGCCTCCCTCTGGAGGCGGAGGAGGCACCTTCCCCCGCGCCCACCCGAGCCAGCAGGTCTACGACTCCTCCTGTGAGGAGTGCCTGGGCCACGGTGGAGGCGGCGGGGGGAAGATGCAACGGATCCCCGCAGGTCTGCTGGACCAGTTCGAGAAGCAGCTGCCCTTCCAGCCGGACGGCTTCCACACCCTGCAGTACCAACGCGCCACCAGCGGGGGCGCCGGGGGTGGTGGCGGAGGAGCAGGCGATCACCACGGGCATCATCATGGGCACCACCGCAGTGAGAGCCCGAGCCGCATTCGCCACCTGGTGCACTCCGTCCAGCGGCTCTTCGCCAAGTCGCACTCGCTGGAGGCCCCGTCCAAACGGGAGTACAACGGGGCCGGCCCACGCGCGGGCGCTGCGGGAGAGTACCGTGAGCGAGGGGGCAGCGGCGGGCACCGCAGCGCAGGGGAGGAGGTCGGAGGTGGGGGAGGAGGAGGAGGTCACCACCAGTCCCGCTCTGCCCGGCGGAGCAAGAGCCGCGAACGCAGCAAGAGTGGCGACTACCGGCACGAGTCGTCGCATCGCCACGGCAGCCGACACCGGAGCCGCACGGCCGGCTGGTGGAGCTCCGACGACAACCTTGACAGCGACAGCAGCTTCCTGCCTGGCGGGCGAATCAGCGGACGTGGCGGCGGGGCGTACCACGAGAGTCTGGACGCCACCCTGCACGACCTGACCATGAAGAGGCCCAAGGGGGGGCCGGGAGGGCCGCCGGGGGAGTGTCTGGCCTGCAGCACCATGGGGATGTCTGGCGACGGAGGGGGGCACGGCCACGGAGCTGGGCCAACGCATCACTCACTGAAGAGGAGCACCTGGTCAGCCATGACGGTCAGTCAGGCCAGGGAGGTGTACCCCAGAGCCGGAGGAGCCGGAGGAGCAGGAGGAGGAGGAGGAGGAGGAGGATTCGACAAGGCGCTTGTGCCCCTGGAACCCAAGGGCAAGGAGAGATCACTGCACCATCTCCAGGTGTGTGTGTGTGCACGTGTGCACAGAAGTATGCAATGGTGTGTGTGTGGCCGTGTGTGTGTGTGTGTCTATGAGTGTGTGCACAGAGGCATACGATGGTGTGTGTGTGTGTGTCTATGAGTGTGTGCACAGAAGCATGCAGTGTTTTGTGTGTGTGTGTGTTTGCTTGTTTTTCAAGTCCATCCAGCATATCCTCAAGTTCAGTTCCTGCTGAGACATGAATATACAGAAAGAGTCACAAACACACACATACACATCACACACACTTTTTCCTTTTTTTCACACTCATCCTCACACTCTCAGCTTATCCTAGAACGCTGCTCATTGACTTGCAGATTTCAGTCTCGCTGACAAAAACAATTAATCTGCAGTCGGATGTGTATCGGTTTGTGTGTGTGTGTGTGTGTGTGTGTGTGTGTGTCAGCGCTAAGCTATTTCATAGATCCTCTCGAACAACAGCCTCTGATGATTATTTCTGTCATCATTGGTTTGTTAGAAAGACAACAAGCTTATCCTCTGTTTTTAAACAGTTACATTTTCTCTCTCTCTCTCTCTCTCACACACACACACACAAGCCAACAATACAGCATCGGTCAACAAAGACAGTGTGTATTGAATTTCACTGTGTGTGTGTGAGACACACACACACACACATAAAGGGGGAGGGGTCAGTGTAGTCATGAGACTAAACTGAGCAGTTCTCCCTTTGCCTTAAATGAAGGCATTTGGGGAAATGCTCTTTAAACAAGGTTAAAGTCGATAACTCAGGGAACGGACCGCTGTAACCATGGCGACTGGGTCATGTGACTGAAGACTCTTGGAGCCAGGGTAGAGTTACTGCAGTACAACTCCATCCCCCATCCACAGTACCTCACTCACTCACTCCCTCTCTCTCTCTCTCTCCCACTCACTCACTCCCTCTCTCTCTCCCGCTCACCCCCGCCTCTTTCTCTCACTCTCTCTTCCATTCATTCTCTCTCTTTCTCTCACTCTCTCTTCCATTCATTCTGTCTCTTTCTCTCCCACTCACTCCCTTTCTCTCTCTCTCTCCCACTCACTCTCTGTTTCTCTCTCTCTCTCTCTTCCATTGACTCCCTCTGTCTCTCACCAACAGTACCTCTCCCATTCACTCTCTCTCTCTCTTCCATTCACTCCCTCCATTCACCCTCTCTCTCTTTCTCTCTGTTCACCCTCCCTCTCTGCCTTTTTCATTCATTCTCTCTTCCCACTCTTTCTCTCTATCTATATGTCTATCTATCTCTGTCTGTCTTTATCTATCTGTCTGCCAGTCAGTCTATCTGTCTGTGTCTGTCGCTATCCATCTATCTATACATCTAACCGTCCGTCCGTCCGTATGTCCATCCATCAGTCTATCTATCTATCTATCTATCTATCTTTCTGTCCGTCTGTTTATCTATCTATCTATACATCTAACCGTCCGTCCGTCCGTCCGTCCGTCCGTCCGTCCGCATGTCCGTCCATCAGTCTATCTGTCTATCTATCTATCTATCTATCTATCTATCTTTCCGTCCGTCTATCTATCTATCTATCTTTCCATCCGTCTATCTATCTATCTATCTATCTATCTATCTATCTATCTATCTATCCATCTGTCTCCACTGATTTCTGTATCCAGTCTCTCTATTCATGTGTGTGTTTACCATTTTACCATCTCTGTCCTGCTCTAGGAGACTGACAGTCCTCCAGGCACTTACTTACATGACTGAATGACTGAGGGGAGAATCACTGCGTGCGCGCATACACACACACTTGACATACTTGACAAAGACACTCTGCACTGAAACTCCAGTGTGTTTGTGTGTGTGTGTGTGTGTGTGTGTGTGTGTGTGTGTGTGTGTGTGGTTCATTTGTTCTTATGTAGTAGAGGGTCCTTCAGCTGAAATGATGATAAACTAATGGACAGAAACACTTAACACCCCTCCACACACACAACACCACCACCTCCGTTCCCCAAACTCTGACATGATACACCAGCCACACACTCACCAGTCCCGGATGGTCAATTGCTTCTGTTGCCACGGAAACACTAGGTAGCCCTCAGGAGTGTATGTTCTTTTCCAGTTGTATCAATTAGCCCACATGTGTTTGTGTGTGTTACTGCAGATGTTAGTGTGTGTGTGTGTTTGTGTGTGTGTATGTGTGTGTGTTAGAGTGCCATTCTGTCCTACACAGCAATGTTATTTATCACTAATCCTGATACATCAGCAATTCTTCAGCTCTGCCTCAAAGATACTCTCCCTGTTTGTGTCTGTGTGAGTGTGTGTGTGTGTGTGTGTGTGTGTGTGTGTGTGTGTGTGTGTAATGGGTCAGTAAGTGCCAGTGGCAGTAATTGCTTGTGGGCCGTCTCTATAAATCTGGCTTGAAACTGGGGTATTTGTGCCCCAGAGCTCGGGCTAGAGAGAGAAGGCTTTACTGAACACAATAAAAAGAAATAGAGAAGAAGGGGAAAAGAAAAGAAGAGAGAGAAAGACAGATGAAAAGAAAAAGAGATGAAGAGACTGAGAGAAAAAGGTAGAGTTTAAAGCAAAGTCCTTTTAAGGCAAGACCCTTCACTAGGCCGCCATCTTGCAACTCCTTCAGACAGCTTTTGGGATGAACAAGAACAGGCCCTATCAAAATGAATGGGGAGAAATCCAAAACTCTGATCTGCAGGTCATTCTGACTTAAAAAGTGTATAGTGTGAATTCTTGTCTAAATCTGAATTGAACGCTGTAGAATGAACAATGTCACAATCGAGCCGTAGATCACTCAAACAAAGCTGAAAGACATTATTTAAAACAGCAATTTGCTCAATACGTCTGTGCCAAAATTTGCGGCATGGCTATCACCATGGTGACAGAGATAGTAAACAAAAGGGTAACCATTAGTCATACCATGTTCAACAATGCGATTGGCTACTTTCACTGAAGGGCAGGACTTGTAGTTTCTCAACTCCACTATCCTTACGTTACAAATGTCCGCAATGCATTTCTATGGGAGGACTTATCAATAAATAATGATCAATACTCTTTTGATCCAGTGAGGGAAATTGCCTTTATCCCAATCGTGAATTAGTGAAACACACACACACAGCACACACAGTTAGGTGAAGCACGCACTAACCCAGCGGGGCCCGGGGAGCAGTGGGGCCTTTTTTAAGGGCACGTCAGCCATGGTCTACTGGTGAGGGATCAAACCATGAACCCTTCAGTTTCCAGGCCAAGGCCCTAAGCAGTAGGCCACGGCTGCCCCCAAAAGTGATGTGTCTCCTCCTATAAGTTGTCTCTGTTTGCAGCATTTAGCTGCTACCAAAGGCACCTGCAATGCAAGCATTGAAGGCAGTCGCTAGCACTGCCAAAGGTAGGCGTGACACTAATGCTAGCTAAGGCAGCTATGACGTTAGCATTACCAAAGGTAGGTGTGACACTATAATGATACCTAAGACAGCTATGACGTTAGCGCTACCAAAGGTAGGTGTGACACTAACGCTACCTAAGGCAGCTATGATGTTAGCATTACCAAAGGTAGGTGTGACACTAACGCTACCTAAGACAGCTATGATGTTAGCGCTACCAAAGGTAGGTGTGACACTAATGTTACCTAAGGCAGCTATGATGTTAGCATTACCAAAGGTAGGTGTGACACTAACGCTACCTAAGACAGCTATGATGTTAGCGCTACCAAAGGCAGCTATCCTCTATTCTCACTATTCTAGACTCATTTATCCTGACAGAGTAAATTACCATCCAGCTGATGGAGAGTCGCTCAGACTCCTGTTTAACTGCCCCCTGTCCAGTGATGCGTTTCATCGTGCATATGGAGATTCGCTGCAGCGTCAAAGACTCTCTCTCTTGCTCGCTCTCATTTTGATGTAGGATTTATGGCGACTCCACGGCTGTCACCAGGGAAACGGTTTTGCGTGGCAGGTTTGTTGTGACACCTGTCAGTCTCTCTCAGAGGGGGGAAACAGAAGTGGAGAGATGTCGCTCAGATGTCTCCCAGCTCCGCCATTAAACACAACACTCACACACATACATACAGAAACACACACACACACACACACACACACACACACACTTGCACAAAAACTGAAACACAAAACTGATAATCAGAAACAAGCACACATGCAGACACATGAGTCAGAGTCATACTTTACTCTCTCTCTCTCTCTCTCTCTCTCTCTCTCTCTCTCTCTCTCTCTCTCTTTCTCTCTCTCTCTTTCTCTCTTTGTCCCCCACCACTCTCTCTGAGAGACATGCGTCAGAGTCATACTTCAGTCTCAAAAGTGGTGGATGAAGTAGTTTTATGAAGATGCAATGCATCAGCAGTAGCTGGGTGTTCCTCTCCCACCACTGGATCTCTCTTTGTCTCTCTCTTTCTCTCTCTCTCTCCCCCACCTCCCTCTCTCTTTCTCTCTCTCTACCCCCCCTCACTCTCTCTGTCTCTCTCCCCCACCTCTCTCTCTCTCTCCCACAACTGTTCCTGAGGCCCCTGAGACTCCTGACACTGCCTTAATACTAGAAATTATATAATTAGATAATTAGTCTGCCAGTCAAAATACTCCCCTGCAGCTTGGAGTCGTACGTGTGTGTGTGTGTGTGTGTGTGTGTGTGTGTGTGTATTTGGTGTGTGTGTGTGTGTTTGCAGTGTGTGAGAAAGCCAGACAATGTGGGCAGGTCTTGTGGTTTCTGGAGTATCTATTTGACCCAAGTTTGTTGCCAAGTGTTTAGAGCGCAATTGCACCTTGGATCCATTCCTCGTGTGTGTGTGCCATACTAGTGTGTTGTGTGAGTGTGTGTGCATACTAGTGTGTTGTGTGTGTGCGTATGTGTGTGTGCATACTAGTGTGTTGTGTGTGTGCGTATGTGTGTGTGCATACTAGTGTGTTGTCAGTGTGTGTGTGTGTGTGTGTGTGTGTGTGTGTGTGTGTGTCTGCCCCCTGTCTGCTGCCCGGATGATATTGTCTGTGGAGAGAGAAACATTAATATGCACAGCCACATTACATGGCTTCATGCCAGCCTCATGCACACACACACGCACACACACACACTCTTGCCAGACTCCCACTCTTCCCACTGCGCTGAGCCAAATGAATTTGTGCAGATGCAGACAGTGTGTTGTGTTTGGGCTGCTGAGCTCATTCAGACGAAGGGAAATGTGTTGGTTCAGGCAGCTCAGATTGATCACCACATTATTGCAGCCGGGCCGGAGCAGCTCCAGTAACAGTTCTTAGGCTCTACTGTAAATGCTCATGGAAGTTACAGAGCCGGCAGCCAAACTTGAAGCTGCTATGCATAGCTGGTTTCATAGCATACTAGATGTGTAAGCGTATGCAAGCGTATGTAACTAGATGTGTAAGCACATGGAAGCGTATGTAACTAGATGTGTAAGCACATGGAAGCGTATGTAACTAGATGTGTAAGCATATGGAAGCGTATGTAACTAGATGTGTAAGCATATGGAAGCGTATGTAACTAGATGTGTAAGCATATGGAAGCGTATGTAACTAGATGTGTAAGCATATGGAAGCGTATGTAACTAGATGTTGTAAGCATATGGAAGCGTATGTAAACTAGATGTGTAAGCATATGGAAGCGTATGTAACTAGATGTGTAAGCACATGGAAGCGTATGTAACTAGATGTGTAAGCGTATGGAGGGAACTGATACGACTGATAAGTTTTAGACAAATGCCCAACCTGTTTTTTATAATGTAGTTTGTGTGGGTTTGAATGTGTGTATGTGAGCTTAGATTCAACTTATGCTACTTTTATCACAGTTATTATATATGTGTGTGTGTGTGTTTATACACGCTTTTGTATGCATGCATATGTGTCCTTGTGCATACAATACATACTACAAGTAAACGTTTGCACATCTGTTGTATATGTGTGAGTGTGTGTGTATAAGTGTATGTGCACATGTATTCATCCGTGTGTGTGTGTGTGTGTGTGTTTCAGGTGCCGTTAGATGAGTGGGGTGGGGGTACCTAGGCGGAAGCCCCACAGACAGTGGCGGTGAGATCCCCTGCAGGCGCATGCGTAGTGGCAGCTACATCAAGGCCATGGGCGATGACGACAGCGGGGACTCGGACGCCAGCCCCAAGACCTCCCCCAAGAGCGCGCTCATCGCACAGAGAGAGGCCTTCAGACGCTCCGTCAGCATGGATCAGCGCTCCACCGCCAGCAAGTCAGTGCCGTGCTGCATCACCTGCACCATCATCATCATCACCACCCTTTTCAGCTTCACCATCATCATCATCACCACCCTTTTCAGCTTCACCATCATTACAATCACTGTCATCAACACTCAGTGCAGTCGGCCTCACTGACAACATCATCACAACTTATCATCATCACCACCACCATCACCATCATCACTATAATTATCATCATATTGTCAATGTCCACCTTATAGTCAACACCAATGTTATTTTTTATTCTTTTGTGTGTGTGTGTGTGTTTTCAGGTATTCATGTAGGCAGTGCACAGATGCGTACCCAAACAGTCGCACTACACCCAAAGGACACACTCGTTCACGGAGCTACACACGCTCTCTAACCAGCTCCCAGGTAAGTGTGTGTCTTTTTATGTGTAAGGTTTTGATTTATGTACATCTGCTTATGTGTGTTTGTCTATCTATGTGGAAGGTGTGTGTGTGTGTGTGTGTGTGTGTGTGTGTGTGTGTGATCTCCTTATGATCACAAACTTGTGTGTTGTGCACAGGGGGGAAGGGTATGTTTGTGATTTGTGCATCTGCGATCTCATGACTACAAATGTATATACTGTGTGTGTGTGTGTGTGTGTTTGTGTGTGTTGTAGCTTGGTGACAGTCTGAACCGTCAGTTTGAGGCGGTGTGTGAGACCATGTTGGGAGAGATGGAGTCCCAGGCGGTGGAGGCTTTGGATCTGCCGGGTGTGTTTCGCACGAGGAGCCACAGCTACGTGCGCGCCATCCAGGCCGGCTGCTCCCAGGACGACGACTGCCTATCCGTCTTCTCCATGACCGGACCCCAGGGCAGTGTCAAAGGAGGACCAGGTGGGGGCGCTAGGCTGCTCATGCAACCGGAATGCTTTTACGCTTGTGTACCCACGAACTTATGCTGAGGGTGAAAATCCATTTGACCTTGGAACTACAGTTGAAATGCGCTAGCTTCAGTGTAACTCCAGACTCCTTGGGGGTTTAAAATGTCACTGCTTTTCCTTATTGTAAAATCAACCATAACCCAACTCTATTTAGCTCTATTTATGGCATTTATAACTACACATGAAGGCTCTCTTGGCTCCCCTACAGCCTCTTGGCTAATTTACAGTGCTTGCAAAATGGACACCCACCAAACAGCCAAACAGAACCAAACTCACATATGAGCCTCGTCAGTTGACATAACTTCCAAAATGATCATCGCTGGTTCCTTTAGCTTGTACACAAATCCCTGTGTATTGGCGAGAATTTAGGATGTTGGTGTAAGTTACAAAACTAATTGCCAACTGTAGGGGGAGCTCCATAGGTACAGTACAAAACCCTAGACTTGCATATGAGGCCTTTACTGTGAGCTCTCAATGTTATAAGCCCACAGGTATCCCATGTGAGCTGCACACTGACACTCCCAGACTCATGGACTACAGGATTGAATTACTGTAGAATGGAGCTTTTGAAGTCAAACAGCAAATGAGACAGTGTTCAGACAAAGCCTTGCTGATACAGCCATTATACTGTTGACAATTGTTTTGTCAGGGAACAGTCAGTCATGAGAGTACTCATTGTGCTTAGTAGCATAACTTCATCTCCCAACTCCCTGTGTGTGTGTGTGTGTGTGTGTGTGTGTGTGTGTTGATGAGAATGCTGCAGCAGCTTTAATGATTCTGCTGTTGCAGTGGCAAGGAATGTTTTCTCAGTGACTGGAGTTCACTGGGACTACACTCACACACACACACACACACTTACACACACACACACACACACACACACACACACACACACATGCCATCTGTCATCCAGGCCATCAGACATCTACCAAAATATATATATATATATTGTTTTCTATTTCCCACCCCATCCTTGTGACATGTTTTTACCAGATTCATTTATACTGAAGCTTTACCTCACTTGTGAAGCATCAATATAAACTAATCTGATAAGATCCATTTATCTGTCTCCTCCCCTTCTCGGGGACGATGCAGTCCCTCAGAGTACCCAACTTTGTGTGACACAGTTGAGTGGACAGCAGGTACAGCTATGGCCACTGGAGCAAGGAATCAATCACTCATTGAGAAAAGATAGTAGTTATGTTGCGAGGTCTGTGTCATATTTTGAGAATGGGCTTGTTTACTTATGGTTATCCCTACTACACTCATCATCAAAGCTTTTAGACAATTAGACAAATTTTGGTCAATCGCACAATCTTGCATTTGAGATACTACACTAAACCTCACTAAAAGAAAAAAAAACATTTGAACTTCAAAGTGATATTTACCCATAAACCTAGATTCTTACCAGCTCACCAACATCTCAGGTCAGATTGCAACTAAACTGATAGTATGCTACCTGTTCCACACTCCAGCCCATTCGGTGGCGGTAATGCACCCATTACGTTGGTTGCCAACTGCCATTAACATTTTTAAGAAGAAGATGTAGTTGACAGCATGTTCTGTACTTACACCATTTGAACAAAATCTAAACAGTTGTTTTGTTTTGTTTTATTTAGAGCAAAAACTGTATCCCCAGCACAGTATAGGACATTTTAGCTGGACGGGGCAACTTAGCAAACATGAGCAGCATATTCTCCACTGGGCCAGAACAGTATCACTGTTAAACTAACCCTTCATGTCGATTTAACCAAGATGAAAAACATTTTGTTGTCATGATCTTGTTAACTGTATGTTTTAGAGGTGGTTGCTGTTTGATAGATAATAACTAGGCTAAAATCATCAGGACAATTCACTTTTGGTAAATAGCTTAGCTACTATGGTCTGTTAACGTCGTACACATAGGGCTACTGATAGCAGAACGCTACAGTTAACAGCATTCTAAACTCCCCAATATGGGAAAATGATTATTGCTGTTTGTGTTTAATACATTAACACTATGGATTTAATCATTATATTGTAGTGAAAGATATATGTAATAAATATACTTTGCCATATAATTAAATATAGGGTGGAGGCCATTACATATATCTGCATATATTTTTTCCCTCGCTTCTTCTGTAGGGGTGACTGACATCAGACACACTCACTTGCTCTGACTCACTCTCTCTTTCATCAATTCTCTCTGTCAGTTTCTTTCTCTTTCCCTTGTCTTTGTCTATTCTCCTTCTCCCCTCTCTCTCTCTCGCTCTCTCTCTTCTCTCTCTCCTTCTCTCTCTCGCCTCATGGCCACTGCGCTGCTTCATGTCTGGGCCCTAAGATGGCAAATCTCAGAGGGGATTTATGAGAGATCATGTGAAGTGTCAAACACACTCGCCTGTCGCCTACTGAAGAGACTCTTTAGACACGTTGTGTGAAGTGTGTGTGTGTGTGTGTGTGTGTGTGTGTGTGTGTGCAATATGATTGATCGTGTTTGTTTTTTGCTTTAGTGTGTGTGTCTCTGTTCCTTCACTGATTGATTGGTTTGCCGTGCAGTCTGTTGACACCGTGGCAGTTTGTGTGTGTTTGTGTGTGTGTGTGTGTGTGTGTGTGTGTGTGTAAGAGAGAAAATTCAAGAGATAAATGGAAGGCAATTTGTATGTATTTCATGTAACAGACTGTATGTGTGTGTGTGTGTGTGTGTGTGCGCGTGCGTGACTGTGTTTTTGTGCGTGTGTGGCTATATGTTTGTGTGTTTTTTTGGTTGTGTGGTTGTGGCTGTGTTTGTGTGTGTATTTAACAGCAACAGTTTGATCAAGAGGGCTGTTGTCCTTACAACAAATTGTGTGTGTGTGTGTGTGTGTGTGTGTGTGTTTATGTATCAGTGGATGACAGAGGCAGTGTGTCATTCAGTCTCTCCTCTCTTTTTTGTTCCTGCTCCCTCTCTTTCTCTCTCTCTCTCTCCTCCACCCCTCCCTCCCCTCTCTGACGTGCTCCTTAATCACCGGTCCTCCTCATACCTCAAACCCAGAAGTCGGTTCAAAGGAAGTGGCCTTCCATTCATTTCTCCATAGACCGATTCTAAAGTGTTTTAGACTCAACTCAGTCTAACTAGCAACGGGGTACCATATACACTTTTAGTCCGAGTGAAAAAGCTGACGAAAAGGCGAAAAAAAGGCAAAGGTACGAGACTGTGTAAATATTTTTTACCCACAATGGAACTACTTGTCATTGCAAGTCATACGCATATAAGTTTCATGATTGAATAGAGAACATCACAATGACTATCTCCCTACAGTCCTTAATTACGTGAAAACATGTTTTATGTTTGACCTGATCTGTCCTTCCCCTGCTGCCTTTTTCCTGCCAACCTGCACAGAGATTTGTGGTCCCGCTTGAAGAGGGAGCGCCGATGTACGATTTCAGGATGTTGTGCTTCCCCGTGAAACCACAAATAAAGACATTTTATTAAAACAAAATTGATGCCATATGAACTTGGGGCATTTTTATGACCACAGGCAGTTGTTTTGTCCTGCTGTAGCGACTTAAAAGTCCTTATTGTGTGGTTAAGACAGCGTGGGTTAGAATCAGGTTCTCAGCCGCAGAAATGACTGCCGGTTTCACATCCGGATCCACGCTGGACAGCTACTATGTCTGAAACAAACAAACAAACACACACACACACACACACACACACAGCATGGGGAGCAGAGTGGCTTTGAGTCTGCAGGGCCCTTCAATGAATACTGTCAGAGAAATATTGGGAAAGTATAATGTTGCCTAGTTACAGACACAGTCATTCCTACTGCTGGAAAGTATAATGTTGCCTAGTTACAGACACAGTCATTCCTACTGTTGGTGTGTAGTGAGTGGGTTGTCATGGAGACCAAGAGTGAAGACAGACCGCTGGGTTAGAGGTGGAGACTTCAATAGCATGTCTTTTTACTTTTAGTTTGGTGTTTTTACATTGTTACATTTGCAATCCAATGTGATCCAATCCTTAGCCCTGTTGTTTGAGGTCCCTGAGTGCTGTTTGTAGGAAAACATCAACTGAATGGGGCATAGGAAAATGAAAGTCTATGTTGCATCAAATTTTCTTGTTCCTTTTCCTACTGACAGCACTCAGTGACTTTGAACAACAAGGCCATGGACTGATTCACACTGGACTTCTCCTTTAATTTCCTTTTGGGAATGAATAAAGTATCTGTCTGTCTGTCTATCTATCTGTCTGTCTATCTATCTGTCTGTCTATCTAGCTATCTATCTATCTGTAGTGGTTTAATGTGAGAAAGCCTCCATGGCAAATGAGTGCTTATCCTCTTTCTCTCTCTCTCTCTCCTTCTCTGTCTCTCTCTGCAGTCGTTCCCTACAGGAAGGGTCCTCCCCCTCTGCCCCCGCGCATGTCCAAGCCCATGATCTCAGTGACGGCCCAGAGTAGCACAGAGTCCACCCAGGACGCCTACTTCCACAGCACGGGCCAGCCAGCGCTGACCCACCCGCACCCGCACCCTCACCCGCACCGCACCGCACCCGCACCCACGGCCCAAACAGCACAGCAACTCAGTGGACGGCGGCACCGGAGAGCCCCCTGGTGGTGGCCGGTCCTCTCGCGGGCAGCCTACTACTCGGGTTCGGGCCGCGCGCGGCAGAACAGCAACTCGGCCGAGAGTCTAGACGGCAGTCCGCGGCTTGTTCCGCGAGGCCCGGCTACCAGCCGGGGGCCATCATGAGAGCCAAGCACAGCAGCTCGGCCGATAACCTGCTGGAGAGCGCGGGGCGCAGCCACGGGAGCGGGACAGGGAGAGAGGCCCGGGGGGCAGCCTGGGCAAGTCGGCCTCTCTGCCCCAGAACAGCGTGTCCCTCAGCAAGGCCTCGGCAGGGGCGGCCCCAGACCTGCACAAACCTGAGGGACGCGTGCGCAAACTCAGGCCGTCAATAGCAGTGCAGGTCTGTGTGGAGTCTGTCTGTGTGTGTCAGTGGGTGATTGAGTGCTATTTTGCTGTATTTGCATCTGTCTGTAGTTGTGTGTGTGCATGTGTGTGTGAGAGAGAGTGTGTGAGAATTAGTGCATTAATGTATGTGTGTGTGTGTGTTTTGATCTTTCAGAGTGTTCTTTTTTCTCTGCAACTTGTGTGTGTGTGTGTGTGCATTTATGACTACCTCAGACTTTAATGTTATTTTTCCTTTGTGTGTCTGTGTATGTGTGTGTGTGTGTGTGTGTGTGTGTAGGTGGACAGCTCTGAAACTCTCTCAGACTCAGACGGAGAGGGAAAGTCACTGAGGGAAGTGCACTCTATCGGAGTTCAGGTGGAGGATGACAAGAGGTGCGACAACAACTCTTCCTTCTCAATTTCCTCTTCTCTTCTCCAATCCACCCACAGTTATAACTCTTGTCAGTCAGTGTGTGTGTGTGTGTGTGTGTGTGTGTGTGTGTGTGTGGTATAGGCACAGGCAAATTTACAACATCTGACAATACTGCAGAATTTGACAAAGTATCTGTGTCTATTTCCACTGGCTCCTGCAGAGCCTGAGACAGAGACAGACAGCCTCAGATATCACACACGCTCGGTGTGTGTTTACGCTTGTGTCTGTGTTTGTGTTTATGTTGGTGTTTGTGTTTGCGCTTGTGTTTGTGTTTACACTTGTGTTTGTGTTTGTATTTATGTTGGTGTTTGTGTTTGCACTTGTGTTTGTGTTTACGCTTGTGTTTGTGTTTACACTTGTGTTTGTGTGTGTATTTATGTTGGTGTTGGTGTTTGTGTTTGTGTTTGTGTTACACTCTGTGTTTACGCTTGTGTTTGTGTTTACACTTGTGTTTGTGTTTATGTTGGTGTTTGTGTTTACACTTGTGTTTGTGTTTGTATGTATGTTGGTGTTGGTGTTTGTGTTTGTGTTACACTCTGTTTGTGTTTACGCTTGTGTTTGTGTTTACACTTGTGTTTGTATTTATGTTGGTGTTTGTGTTTACGCTTGTGTTTGTGTTTGTATTTATGTTGGTGTTTGTGTTTATGCTTGTGTTTGTGTTTGTATTTATGTTGGTGTTTGTGGAACAAGCCCCTTTCCTCTCACTGCTGGTTTGAAGAGAGTCATCTGAGCGTGTAGGCACACGGCACATCTCTCCTGG
>PYXC01001944.1:0-20000 GCA_015244755.2 Tenualosa ilisha | reverse complement strand
CGAAATGTATTTTGTTATCTGGTTCTTAATTCTGCTACTGCCTTCTGTGCCATTTGCCTTTTTGTTCCCTTGCAGTCAGATTTTCTCTCTTTATTTTTTTGGGACTTTTATGTGTCTACTTCCTGTAATTGTCTCATTGGTTGTACCAGTATTGCTTCCCTGGCCCCTCTCTCTCTCTCTCTCTCTCTCTCTCTCCCTGCCCCTCTCTGTCTCAGCTTTTGTTTTTGTCTCATTCTTCCTCTGTTGTCTTGTCCAGTCTCTCTATTCCTCTCCCCCAGGGCCCCAGTCAAACTCTCTGTCTCCTCCTGGGCTAGCATAGCTAGGCTAGTGCTGCCCAGTATTACATCAGAGTCTCTGCTGAGGCTTTCCTCTCCCTCTCTCTCTCCTCCTAGGCTAGCATAGCTAGGCTAGCGCCACCATAACACTGCCATCAGGGACCCATCAGCAAACAGAAGTGGCAGGCAGAGCCAACAGGTTTAAAATTGAAATGAAATACCCACCCAGTGCAGAGTAAACTCATGCCTGTAGAGAGTGTCCAGACTCTTGACACAAAGTGAAACAAAGTGTGAGAGTCTGGTTCACCGGGTTAGACTGGGCACTTCTGTAGACTCAAATCATCCGTTCAGTCGACTAGGCTATCTACTGCTGCTTTTTTCATTTATTTCCCTGGAGCCTAACCTTCTCTCTCTCTCTCTCTCTCTCTCTCTCTCACCACACACACACACACACACACACACACACACACACACACATCTTAGTCTATGTGGAATTTGTCATTTTTGTTATTTTGATATTTTTTCCATTTTATTGTCTCTTATTACAAATATATTTTTTGCAGTACATTAGAATCCTCAGTTCTGCCTCTCCCCCATCTGTTTGTCTGTCTGTTTGATGTCTGTGTGTGTGTGTGTGTGTGTATGTGTGTGTGTGTGTGTCTGTTCATCTCTCTGTGTGTGTATGTGTGTGTGTGTGGTGTGTGTGTGTGTGTGTGTGTGTTGTGTGTGTGTGTGTCTGTTCATCTGTGTGTGTGTGTGTGTGTGTGTAGCGCTGGAGATGATCCGCTCAGCCATTGGCAGTGCCCAGATGCTGATGTCACAGAAAGTGCAGCAGTTCTTCCGTATGTGCCAGCAGAGTTTGGTGAGTATCAAGCCCTCAGAGAGCGATGCACACGCACGCATGCACGCATGCACATGCACACACACGCACGCACATGCACATGTACATACACACACAAACACACACACATGCACACACACACACACACACTTTTTTTCCTCTCTTCCTCTCCCCTACCCTCACTCTTTCTGCTGGTCTTAGGACACTGCTCATTGACTTGCACATCTACATCCCTGAGGTCTAGACACACTAACCCACACACACACACACACACACACACACCAGTATCTACCTCAGCAGTCCACCTCTGAGCTGTAAAATCCTCTGTAGGACTAAGTATTGTCACTGCTTTTCCCAATTTCATTTCACTGCTTCTGGTTTGATTGACTTGAAGATTAATTGTCCCAGAGGTCTTGAGTAGCACCACTGTCTGCCTGTAGAATAGATACTCTGATGGAGGAGCCCTGTAACATGATGTGGTTATGTGTGGTGCAGTGCATGTGTTTGCATTGAGAAGCAAGCCCAAAGACAGTACCTCAAATCAAATTATTTTTGATGTACTTATACACTGTGACAACCATCCCACCCCCCGCTCCCCCCTCCCAGGACCCGTCGGTGTATCCACAGCCCTCCTCTCAGGAGCTGGCCAGTTTCTGGGAGTTGCTGCAGCTGGCCATCGAGGACGTCCGTGTCAAGTTCCAGGACCTGCAGCGCCTCAAGGACTCCGGCTGGAGGCTTCCGCCCGAGAAGAAGGTGAGAGGATCAGGCTACCTGCTCCCTCCACAGGCCCCCAGCCCCAGAGCCAAGATGGCTGACGTGTCTGCGGTGGTGCCCAGCGGGCCTGTGGATGCAGGGAAGAAGAGAAACTGCAAACAGACATGAAGCTGGGCTTTGGAAGCTAATGCTAAAGTGCTAACGTTTCTACGCAGTGTTCGTGCTGTGTCACAAAATGGCTGCCAGTTTACTTAGCGTCCCACAGAGATGTCTTCCTCTCCTCTCTCAAGTACAAATAAACTCCCGTGAGGAGTTTGGACCTCCCCCCACCCCAACCCCCCCCCCCCCCCCCCCTCCTCGTTTGTTTATCTGTGTCATCTGTCTTAGTGATTAGAACCCTCAATTAGCTGACTCAATCTAACCGCTAAACCATTAGCAATAAGCAACCTTTGGCTAACCAATATACAACCTATGGCTAACCTCTAAATAACTCTATGGCTAACCAATAAATAACTTTTTCCCTCTTTTCTCTATTTCTCTTCTTCCTGGTGTATGTCTCTGTCTCAACATGCTCATCTACGTGTCCTCTCTTTGACTGACTGCCACTCATCCATTCTTCTTTTCTTTCCTGTCTTTTCACTCGTTTCGTCTCTTCCCCCCGTTTTTGTCGCGCCTCCATTCTTTCCTCAATCAACCATCATCAATTCACGCCACTTGCTGTCCAAACCAATCACCTTCATGCTGCGCGCTCACACCACCAATCACAACCCTCCTCCCTCCCACTTCTATCTCCCGGCTGTGACCAATCACAACCCTTTCCTCGTCCTGATCACACCCAATCCCGTCCCACCCTGCCTGCAGGAGGATAAGAAAGGCCCTCCCCCCCTGCCGAAGAAGCCTCTGGGTGGCGTGACGGGCACTCTGCGGGCAGACAGCGTGGGCGATGGAGTGGGTGGAGGTGGTGCAGGTGGCACAGGAGGTGGCGGTGGCGGTGGCATGGGTGGTTCTGGTGCGGGCGTGGGCTCTGGGTCTGGTGGCAGCGGGATGCTGGTGGTGTCTCGGAGCGGGCCGGGCCTGCCGGTGCGGGAGAAGTCCCTGGACCTCGGCGAGCGTCAGCGTCAGGAGACGCGGCGCCGACTGCTCCAGACCAAACGCTCTGCTTCTTTCCGTCAGAACTCGGCTACGGAGAGCGCCGACAGCATCGAGATCTACATCCCAGAAGCTCAAACACGTCTGTGAACACACACACACTGATACCTACCCCTTCCCCCAACCTCTGTGGCTGTGACAGACACACACACACACACACACACACACACACATCTGGCAACCATCCCCGTCCCCCCTTACAGTGTGTGTGTGTGTGTTCTCCCGACCTCTTTCTCTGTAGGGCAGATGGAGTGTAGGAGAGCAACATGGGAGTGATAACAGCAGCTCCCCATTCACCGTGTGTGTGTGTGTGTGTGTGTGTGAAAGGAGGTCATCTATTGTTCCCAGTTGATAAAACCTTCCTGTAAGTGCACCATCTCACAGCTGTGGTGCCTGAGTTCATCCCACGGTCACTTAAGAAAATAGGGCTCCACTGGTGTGTGTGTGTGTGTGTGTGGGTGGTGTGTGTTCATTCAGCCTAAACACCCCCATCGTTCAATTCTAAAGGCAGGCATCTTCATGCACACATAGCACAGCCCTATAGTCCAGTAGGCCACTAATTGCCTCTGCATCACTGATCCCAGGCCAGTTATTGGCTCTGTATATCGCTGGCTGCGTCTTTGGGCTGTGATCTGAACAGGTATAGTTGTCGCTGTGAAGCAGTAGCACCACAGCGCCCCCTTCCTGTGGGAGTGAGAGAATCCCTCTCCTTCTGTCCTCCTCTCTTCTAATCTCATCTCCTCTCCTCTCCGTTCCCCTCCTCTCCTCTCTTCTCATCTCCTCTCCCCTCCTCTCCTCTCCTCTAACCTCCTTTCCTCACCTCTCCTCTTCTGTCCTCTCCCCTTCTCTCCCCTCCTCTCTTCTCCTCTCCTCTCCCCTCCTGTCCTCTCCTCTCCTCTACCCTCCTTTCCTCACCTCTCCTCTTCTGTCCTCTCTCCTTCTCTCCCCTCCTCTCTTCTCCTCTCCTCTCTTCACCTCTCCTCTTCTGTCCTCTCCCCTCCTCTCCCCTCCTCTCTTCTCCTCTCCTCTCCTCTCCCCTCCTCTCCTCTCCTCTCCTCTCCTCTCCTCTCTTCACCTCTCCTCTTCTGTCCTCTCTCCTTCTCTCCCCTCCTCTCTTTTCTTCTCCCCTCCCCTCCCCTCCCCTCCTGTCCTGATGGTAGGCGAAATTAAATGCCCCCAAATAAGTTTGGAGATTGAAATGAAAGAGGTGTGACGCTGGTCAAATGACTCCAGGCGTGTGAGTGCGCTGCTGTCGCTACCTGTACAGCTAACCCAATTTCACAGCCCGCCAACTGGGAGGAAGCAAAGCAGAGACACCTGTCCCCTCATTCCACTACTCAAACACAGTCACAGACTACTCTGGATGTGTGTGTGAGTGTGTGTGTGTGTGTGTGTTGTTTTGAACTCGCCCTATCTCCCCCTGTGACAGAAGGATCCAAATGAGAAGAAATACCTGATTGGTCTTAACATCTGTCAGTCATCGAATCAGATGTCTGGCTGTGGAGATATTAATACAAAGACTCAAAGGAATTATAAGTGTTATAAGATAGAAAAAAGATCAGAGCATTTTATGTTTTGTGAAAACTTCAAATGATGCTGTATTGTTTGATGCACTAGAGAGGGAAACCCCCCAAAAATGAGTGTGGTATGGGATGAGCACACTGCATAATATTTATTCATGTATGATGTGTATGTGTGTGTGTGTGTGTGTGTGTGAGCGTGTGTGTGTGTAAGTAAGCATGTGTGTGTATTTGTATGGAAGGTCAATGGAAGGTCCTATTCCCTTCAACTATCCCATCTCACCAAGACCTGAGAAAATCATGATGCTTTGCATGAGCCAAGAGACTTTTTTGAACCTTGTAAATCAGAATGGGATTGAATATGGAATATTTTACTGGACAAATGTATATTTTATAAAGTTACTATGTTTCTAGATTAGCTAAACAATGAATATTATACATATAGATATATAACTAGTTGTGTACAGATGCACAGAACATATTGTGATCTATACTACTGAGATATATTCAAATATAACCGGGGATGTAGCAGGACAGCCTGGTTCTTTGCCATATCTGGACTCAAATTCAGAGTCCGAGAGAAGAGGGATCCTCAGCTCCTCTGACTCTAACTAAGTGTCAAGTAGACTCAACAGACCTGACAAGGATCCTAAACAAGTAAACTCAAGATAAGTAGACTGAAAAGATCTGACCAGAAGTAGACTGTAAAACCCTGACAAGGACCCTAAACAAGTGAACCTAAAAGCCCTAACAAGGACCCTAAACAAGTAGATTTAAAAACCCTGAAAAGGACCCTAAACAAGTAGACTCAAAAGCCCTGACAAGGACTCAGAGCATTTCAATCCAGAGGTGGGTTTCCACAGAAGGCGGTCCAGTGCAGGAGGTGTTTGACTGTCCCACCGGAGACTGAAGCGTCTGGAAGTGGACAGTAGCCCCTTCGGTGGCCTGATCGTTAGATGTTTGGACAAGGCAGTGTCCTGATCTCACGTGACTGTGATGTCACCCCTCTCTCTCTATCTCTCTCTCTTTCTTTACTTTGTTCCTCTTTCTCTCTTTTTCCCTCTTTCTTTTGCTTTTTGTCCTCTTCTTCTTCGCTCTGTCTCCGTCTCTCTCTCTTATTCCAAGAGGGATTATTTCCCATCATCCTTTGTGTGCTGGATTGTCTCTTTCCTGAAAGCATATGATTTCCGCCCGGATGCGGTCCAGGTGTGGTCCAGATCTGGCCCAACTCTGAGCCACAGTCAGACTCTCTCTGGCTTTAAACTCTCAATTTCAGACATCTTGTGCCTGGCCAACAGGATTTGCGGCCTTTTTCTCCATACTGCTTTTAGAAGAAACACAAACATCCAACTGATCCTGAGCGTTAGTTTAGCCAGAGGAGCCTTGTGTTAGAAGAAACACAAACATCCAACTGATCCTGAGCGTTAGTTTAGCCAGAGGAACCTTGTGTTAGAAGAAACACAAACATCCAACTGATCCTGAGCGTTAGTTTAGCCAGAGGAGCCTTGTGTTAGAAGAAACACAAACATCCAACTGATCCTGAGCGTTAGTTTAGCCAGAGGAACCTTGTGTTAGAAGAAACACAAACATCCAACTGATCCTGAGCGTTAGCTTAGCCAGAGGAACCTTGTGTTAGAAGAAACACAAGCATCCAACTGATCCTGAGCGTTAGCTTAGCCAGAGGAACCTTGTGTTAGAAGAAACACAAACATCCAACTGATCCTGAGCGTTAGCTTAGCCAGAGGAGTGCTTTTAGAAGATTGAGAAGACCTCACTTACCTCTCCAGTCTGCTTGGATCCCAGTTAGCTGCATGCTTTTTTGGTTTTCTTTCACACACAGACACACACACACACGCACACACATACACCAAGGCTTAGTTTCCCCCGGCGACCAACCGTCAGCCTGTTCTCTTCCTACTTCTGTTTGGGACAAATGGTGCAACATTTATGCTTTTGTTGTTTGCAAACTTACACACACACACACACACACACACACGCACACACACACGGCATCTGTGAGGAGGCACATCTGCATCTGGTGTTGTGGACACGTCTGAAATATGGGTTATTTTTGCAGTTTGCCTTTTACTTGGCTGGAAGCTCCCCTACCCAGCTGTGTCTCGGCTGCTGATCCGCTGCACACACCCATACCTGTGTGTGTGTGAGTTTGTGTGTGTGCGTGTGTGTGTGTGTGTGTGTGGTGCACACGGAGAAGTAGGAGAAGAGGAGGAGGAGGAGGAAGGTCATCAGCAGGCTCTGTAGCGCCACCTGCAGGACTTGGCTGCTTCAACATGGATTGGCTTGGGCCATGAGCCAGCACGCCAACACACACACACACACACACACACACCAACTGGGTCAGAGTTATACACAGACATCTAAAACACTCAAGACAGTGGGTTTCTGCAACTCGAATCAAGACCTGCTCTTTGGCAGGTTTAAACCACTGAGGCTCTGGAGTCCAGTCCACTACTCTGGGACAGCAGCACTTTACACAGAGACATTTGAAGACAAAAAAGACATTTGAAGTAGATCAAAAGCACAAAGGACTACTCTCTCTTTCTCCTCTCTTTCTAATCTCTCCACTGTGAAGGACCTCAGCCAAGAAAAGAAAGGCCACCAGAGGGGGACTTGTGATGACACAACCTAGCGGAGGACTTCTCCATGAGAAACACACGCCTCTTTTCAGGACACAGCTAACCAGTGGACATCTTTGTCGTTTCTCTCTTTAACTCTCTCCACATAGGTCACTTCATTTGAAGGGGTCTACATAAGGGTGACACAAGCCTGTCATAAGCAGGACATGACACGCATCATGAACATTGATGACTCTTCATTCATCTTTGACTGTTGCCATTAAGTGGCATTGGATTCTTTAAAGTGTCACTAATGTTCATGATGCGTCATGTCCTGTTTATAACAGGCTTGTGTCACTCTTATGTAGACCCCTTCAAACAAAGTGTTCTCCTTTATTTTGACCAGTGGGATTTTTTTTCCTGCCTTTAACCCATCTGGTGTATACAAAGGTCACATACACACACACTCTCTCTCTCACACAGACACACACCTTCTCTCTCTGGTGTGTCTCATCAGAGTAGCCTACACCTACCCACTTTCACTTTGTCTTTACTGCTGGCCTTGACTAGCTTGGTGTTTAGTGTAGGAGACACATTATTAGTCAGCAACACTACAGACCTTGAAAATGCTGGATCTTTCCCGCCCAAGCCCTGAGGTGCTGGTTGCTTGTCAAGTTGATGTAACATTTAAACAACTCCACAGCACCTAAGGACATCTAAGGCTTCATTTGAACCCTTCAGCAAAAAAATAACAAAATGGAGAGATGGAAGAGACTCATTCACTACTTACCTCTTTGACTCAATTCAGCTCTCAGACATGGCCTCTTATAACTAATATAAAGACTGTCTCACACAAACACAAACACTTTTTAGAAGTCCCAAGCAACAAATCTTATAAACACTTGCAAATTTCTTTTTTTCCAGAACAAAAAGATATTTTGGTGTGTTTTGTGCTTACAGACTGAACTCTGCCAATCCACTTATTTTCTTCATTTTTTGTTTTGGTTTGGGTTTCCTCAGCTGAGTATAGACAGAGGCCCGTAGCTGTAGAGTGCCGTGTGCCGTTACAGGCGAAAGCCACGTTGCTGTTCTGGACAGAACAATGTTCGGTGGTTCTAGACTGTTCAAAGATTCCAGAGCACTCTGCTGCAGAATCTTTGGGCTGTTTTGTCTTGTTTTTGTTCCTGTAGCGCTAACAGAGCTGCTAGCCGTGTGTGCTAATAACCACACTGTGATGACTTTGACCTCCCACATGGTAACAAAATACTTTCATTCTGCAGCAGACAACAGACTGACGTAGGCCTACAGTATAGGGGTCATAGAACACTGAAAAATTACTGTGTAATTTCAAGTCAACAAAAATAACTTAATCACACCTAGTTTTCTTATGTACATACAAGCTATTATTACTCAGTTACTCGTTATTAATATTATATGGATTGTTATGATGACCATTGTTGTTTTAATATTGCTACTATTATTACTACTATTATCATTGCAATTAAATGTTATTTCAATTACGATCATGAATAATCTATTCAGTATTCAAAGGCGTGTTCAAATGTGAAGAGAATTGAAAATAATGGAGACTTTTTCTTTAAATGCTGCTACTTAGACTTTTGTAGGACGTTGAGGGGTGAGGAGATTGATTTGGAGTGGAGGCATTGATTTCTCTACTTGCACTTGCATGCAAAGAAGAATTAAACTACAACAAAAGTGACATCAGTTTTTTAGCTGAGGACCAAAAGAGATCTTCCACTGCAGTCCTGGCCATCGATGCAGGATGGACAGTGTGTGCGCTTAAGGTGGCATCAGGGTACTGGGTTAGGGTGACCCAACCCTAAGTCCGCTGTCGGTTCGGGGTATTGGGTGGTGGGGAGGACAAGTCCATCAAGCTCTTAGCAGTGTTCCCTGCTGTGAGAGGATGCCTCCGCAGAAATCTGTGATGTAGCAAAAACAATCCCATTCATAGTTTGTTTCCTTTTCTTTCATGGACTGCATCATATTTAGAGATTATCCACAGAATGAACTGCTGAAGCATTTCACCCAGGTTTGGAGTTTCTATGTTTGTGCTCATGTGTATATTCTGCTGATGATGTTTTCTATAGTGCCAAGGTACAGGGAGACTGGCCCTCCCCGACTGTCCGTTTTGACCATCCCACGACACATAGCAATAGGGTAGGCATGGGACAGCTGGTGACCTTTAACCTTTTGGACTCTTCAGGACCAGAGGGGGCTCTGCCTGCGCCAATCACGGGGACATGACCGAGCACAGTATTAGTGATCAAACACACTTTTCTTTGGGTTGGATTGACTTTTGAGTTGTGGTCTCTTCTCCCCTCTTCTGTTCTAGCCTGTGGCTCTGGCCGTGTGTACAGCTAACTTGTGTGTACTAGTGTAAAGGAACTGAGAAGGCTCACTGTGATGTGATTTATCTAAACACAGAATGTAACACTGTCAACGTTGGAAACATTTTCTAATTATTACAAAGCTATTTTAGCGAGTTTAAAAAAAAGCGTCTCCATGTCTTTCTTGTTGCCATGGTCACATGACATCTGATGGTGCATGCTGTGTGGTAGGAGTAAGGACGCTGGCATCACACAAAAGAGTCATCTATGTGCAAGTCTACTGACACCTTGTGTTGAGGTATTGTACAACATTTAAAAACAGATTTTTTTAAAATCATTTGTTATTAATCTTTTGCAAGAAGACACTGAATACTAACACACACACACAGACACACAACTTATACTTAAAAAAAATTTATCTGAAAGTAAAAACCACTTGTCACATCACAGGGGGACCCGCCAAGGCCTCGATGGAGAGGGAGAACCGAGTCAGTGGGTTAAAAGCATCACAGAAGGACCGTAATCTTTCATTTATCCGAGGCTCCTTGGTCCAATTCAGAGAGGGCCTTTGGGGGGAGGGGATCCAGAAAAACTGAGCACCTATATATATTAAAAAAACAAAAAGGATTTCACGGGCACATGGTGAAAACACCACCAGGTTACCTGGAGGAAAAAAGAAGAGGTTTCTATTAGTGATCAACTCAACACTAGTCAATCAGGAGTCTAACTCAACTCAACACTGCTCCATGAAGAGTCTAACTCAACACTGCTCAATCAGGAGTCTTATTCAACTCAAGGTAAACTTGAATATCCATAATGTTTAAATCCCATGGCAAAGTTTGAATTAAAGTTCCTCTGGGTTTTACCAAAAGGTTTCTGATACCAGGATTCATAATACTACTTGGGCTGATCTTATTAATCCCTGATACCAATTCGTATTCATTCACAGGGTCTTTCTGGATACTGACTCTTACATACGGGCCATCTCATTCTTAAAAAAATCCCATGGCAAAGTTTAAGATATAGTTCATCAGGGTTTTACCGCTTTCTGAAACTAGGATTAATATTGCTGAAACTGGGATTAATATATCTGAAACTGGGATTAATATTGCTATCAGGGCAAATAGGATTCATTTGTGCCACTGACTCTTCCATAGGCTCTTGTCAGATACTTGCCGAGTTTCAATGTCCTCCCTGCAAACTAAGCCCTGAGTTCTCACCAACTTAACTAAAGCTGTTCAGTGAATGAGTTTACGAGGCTCCGAGTGCTCACATTGCCGTTTGCATGATTGGGACACCACATGTGATAAATCGTTCAATTAACAACACTACAGTCAACATGCAACCACACTTCCGTTTTCGTTCCTTGGTAATTGTAAATTGTTTACAGGTGCCATTTTGACGATTCCATTCTTCTCCGGTGTCTTCCCGTCACAACGCTATGAACTGTGGGTAATTCCCTTCAGCAAAGTCTGCATGCAGTGCCAACTTTAGGAAAGGGTTCAGAAAGGGTGTAAGCGAGCCCTCACACACTTCAGATTTTGACACAGGGACACCCCTAAACCCTCACACACTTCAGATTTTGACAAAGGGACACCCCTAAACCCTCACACACTTCAGATTTTGACACAGGGACGCCCCTAAACCCTCACACACTTCAGATTTTGACACAGGGACACCCCTAAACCCTCACACACTTTAGATTTTGACACAGGGACACCCCTAAACCCTCACACACTTCAGATTTTGACAAAGGGACACCCCTAAACCCTCACACACTTCAGATTTTGACAAAGGGACACCCCTAAACCCTCACACACTTCAGATTTTGACACAAGGACACCCCTAAACCCTCACACACTTCAGATTTTGACACAGGGACACCCCTAAACCCTTGTGATCTTAGCATGAACTCCCATTTAAGTCTGTGTGATTCTTAACAAACAAACATGGGCTGGATCCCAATGTCCCTCCTAAGGCCTGAACTCTCAAAGACTTGACTGGACCAAATGTGGGACTCAATCACTGGGTCTTCCTACCAATGGCTGGCATGATTCAACTTGAGAGGCTGATTCCTGACAGATAAGTCTTTAAGGGTTCAGGGCTGAGGGATGAAGGGAGACTAGGATCGAGTAACTGTTCCTTACATATAAAGGGGGCAGGTTGTGTGGGGGGGTCACTCCTGAGTCTCCATGCTCTCGTCCTCTCCCTCCCCACCTTCCTCCAACGCTTCGTCCTCCTCCTCCTTACGTTCCGGAGGTTTCTCGTAGGCCTTCTCTGACGGGGTGACGATGACGCCATCCCATGTCGACATCTCTGTGGCTAGGTCTACGCACACACGTGCGCACACGCACACACACACACACACACACACACACACACACACACAAGCAGCAGAGAAGATAAAAATCAAATAATAGTGTTTTTAGAAATAATACACACATCATCACAAGAAACAAATCTGTGGCCAGGTCTAGAGACACAGGAGGGCAGCTGAGAGGACAAGAATCAGATTATCCCAGTATGAATAGGACACACACACACACACACACACACACACACACACAGTACGACAAAACGGAGCTAAAAAACATGCTTGAGGCCAAGTGTGCAGAGAGGACACATCACAACATACACAAAAGTAAACGACAGGAAAGGAAAGACATGAAAAAAAACAAAAAAAACAAAAAACATGAATGACCAGAGAGAGTCACAGATGACCTCGCAAACACAGTGCGTTCCATTCCCATACAGAGCAAAGTCCTTTCCATACAAAAAACAAGGAAGAAACAGAAGAGAAAAGAGAGAGAGAGAGAGAGAGAGAGACTTACAGCTGGCATCTCCCTCCAGACCGAGGATCTTTCGGTAGCCTCCATGAGACAACACTCTCACCAATGTCTGGGCCGTGAAACACACCATATCCTACACACACACACACACACACACACATATACACACACATGAATGATCTTTTTTTAAACATGTACTTAATTTAGCCATCTTTTCATTACTTCACTCACTCACTACTGACATAATGTACAGCACTGGGTGTACACACACACACACACACACACACACACACACACACACACACACACACGTCGTCTCCATCATGAAATGTTCTCATTAGCGAGGCGTTACCCATCTTGGGCTGCTGAATTAGGGCCAATTACATCCCAGCGCTGTTCAATCACTCAGCTCAGCTACGTGAAGCTGCTCCGATTCCCTCCTCAGGATTTGCCAATTAATTAAGACAAGATGGACTTCATGTCCACCATAAGTGGTGAGGACACAACTCTGACCTCTGTGTGTGTGTGTGTGTGTGTGTGTGTGTGTGTGTGTGTGAGAGAGAGAGAGAGTGTGTGTGTGCGTGTACCAAAAGGCCAGAGCGGTCGCTCTGTCTCGCGTCAGTTCTGCTGCGATGCCGCTCACATCATGGGAAAGCTTAACAGCACTCTATGTTATGATAGTGATCAGTAATCTATATCTGTAGCACTGTTGCCATGAGTAGCGAGGAGACAACTCTGGGCGAGGAGGACCAGCATCCTCATGAGCAGGGAGAAGAGATGCGCAGATGGACTATTATTTCATCCCCAACCGCATCACAAAAGCCATCATCTGTCCGCAATCCATCCATCCATCCACACCAATATTTTTTGGACCACTTTTCAAACCGCCGCCGCCCCGCATCCACTGGTTGTTTTTAGGTCTACAGGCAATGCAAGGTGCTGCTGACACAAGACTAGAGAGCTCTTGCCTGTTCTAGAGAGGAGACTGATCCAACACAGCAAAGATATTTAAAGGCTAAAGTCTGTAGTAGGCTAAAGCCTACTGGCTGTGTTGTATTCAGAATATCAGCAGTGAAGTCTGTCTCTGACTGATGCACAGGGACAAAATGCACATCGACAAACCTGACCTTACCTGACTAGGCCACAGTGCAATTTTATCCATGTAATAAAAAACACAATTAGACAAAAACACCATTTCAACATGCTGCATTTAGCCTGCTAATGAACGCCTACTGCACTTTAGGTTTTGCAAAAAGAAAGAAAGAAAATCAGTCCCTCACACTGTGGGCTAATTATGCAGCATCATGTCAGGGTGACGACTAGGACGGGCTTCACAGCTCCTGATTCACACACTTCACACGCACTCCTGATTCACACACTTCACACACACTCCTGATTCACACACTTAAGAAATGTTATTCCAGGCATCACTTTAACGACCTTCTTTTGCCTTGGTTTTTAGTTCCCCCTTTTCTGAGTTGGTCACATCCCACCTTCCCCCTTTTCTGAGTTGGTCACATCCCACCTTCTCCCTTTTCTGAGTTGGTCACATCCCACCTTCACCATTACTGCCGTCTCTGACAATAAAGAAAGCAACATGCATAGATGCAGCTAGGCCAAACCACCGCATGATGAAGTGTGCTCATGTTTTTTTCAGATGTAGGAAACAGTATTTAACGATGTGTATATATTTTTTTCATTTGATTGGACACCTGCCACCCATCCGAATTGAATTAAAATATTATTTTTCGACACGTCATCTGCCCAATCCACGGTTTAGACGCACAGTCCAGGGCTGTAACCCCATCCACGCATCTCTAGCAAGGAGTGAAATTCTCACCGCTCAGTCCGCTAATATGCTCTGGTGTGTGTGTGTGTGTGTGTGTGTGTGTCTGACCCCTGCTGTCCTCCCTGGTTAAGGAAGACTCAATTAAACACAGTTAGGGCGCCAGTTAGGAGAGTTAAGGGGTGAAAGGTGTGTGTGTGAGTGTGTGTGTGTGTGTGTGTGCAAAAGCAGTTTTCCAAGCGCAGTGAAATCCTTGAATGCTGCTGCTTCTTCACATATTTGAAATATTACCCAAATGAACCCTCCATAATTCTGTTTAAATCACAGAGGAGGGAAACAGCTCATCACAGCAGATGTTACCATGACACCTACAGCAAGGGCTCTGCAGCACTTAGGACGTCATGGAAACCACAGCATCTAACAGCACTTCGGAGCGTCTGTAGAGCATCTGTCTGGATCTCACAGCGGCTAGGAGCCTCAAACACACACACACACACACACACACATACGCACACACACGCACAGTCAGGCCTACCTGCTGCTCCAGGGTCATGACAGTGTGCACGCGGAAGTTGCCGCTCTCGCAGGGGTCTGTGATGCCCACTGAGCCTGGCAGGAAGAGTCCTGCAGCCAACATCTGTAGACAGCGCCTACACACACACACACACACACACACACACAGACACACACACACACACAGAATAATGGGTTATGAGAGCAAGCACTTTTAGTCTCATATGAGGGAATGAATGTTCGGGAACAGATGACACAGAGGCACACATTAACCTGCACAGCACGCGCACGCATGCACAGTTGGATTTGCTCACTGGGTCCCCCTACAGACAAGAAATGGTATTGTCTGTAGCAACTGTGTTAAATGTGTATGACAGAACTACTCATGCAGTTATTTATAAGCCAACGACAGCAGAGCTAAGTAATGAGTGATTAATTGCTAACTAATGAGTGATTAATTGCTCCAGGTTAAGTAATGTAGCCTTACAGCAGTTTTTTTAATATCATAAACAAAAATGGACCACATGGTGTTTCCATTTCCATCCCAGCCGGCCATTTTCATTTTGATCTGGTGGCTGTTGAACTCATGTTTCTAAAACCCTGAGAAGTCAGGCACAGAATATTCTCTGTAAAAATAACATGGGTTGGGTGGACAGTCATCGACAGGACACCTGACGCTAGACAGAATTATCCGCTCTCCCATCAGACTCCATCCATGCCTGCTTGTACATATAACAAATCCCAAGACCATTTAATATAAGTGAGCTTTCTATCTTTGCTACTTTCCCACAGGGGTTAGTCCCTCAGCTCAGGCCAGGCCAACAAGAGCAAGACTCCCACTTTACTGCTCCCCAGATTTTGATTCTTTGTGTCTGCTCACTACAGGCATCTTCTACCCCTTTTTAATTTTTAGCCTCTTCAGCAATGCCAACTCGGCTATTTGGAGTTGTTGGCCATCTGCCTCGTCTGTTGAAGGGGAAGTGACATCGCTGTAAAGCTGTCAAGTTGTGTAGTTCTCTTAGTGTCCATGTTCCTACCCCAAGCCTGCAGACACTCTCAAGCGAACATGTGTAACTGAACCTATTGTGAGCTGATGTACCATCAGAATGATCCTGAAAATATAGACTAAAGAAACGATACTAGATTACTTTAAATACTGCGTGCTTTTATACTAGATTACTTTAAATACTGCGTGCTTCTATACTAGATTACTTTAAATACTGCGTGCTTCTATACTAGATTACTTTAAATACTGCGTGCTTCTATACTAGATTACTTTAAATACTGCGTGCTTCTGTTGGCTTACCTGTAGGCCACATTCAGGGGCAGGGGTTGTCTGGAGGGGTTGTTCATGACAGCAGAATGACCCTACAGGGGAGGGGAGAGAAGAGGTCAGAGGACCAAACTCAAATCAGTTCAGGGTAGAAACTGGTCTCCCAAGTCTGCATCTATCAGGACCCTTACCAGCAGGTCCAGGATCCAGGGAGTGAGGGGCTCAAAGCCTGGGAAACGCACCCTCAGGTCCTTCAGCAACCGGATCAGCACCTTCACACTAATACACACACACACACACACACACACACACACACACACACACACAGGGGTTAGGCTGTGACAACTCAAACACTGATGTTGAGAATATTATCCGGAGGAGGGTGATGAGTGCGAAATTCAGTGCAAGTGGAACAGCAGCTCAAAACAAGCAATATGTTGAAGTTTTTTTTTTTAAAGTACTGAGTACTGATCAGTACATCATGAAATTACTATTTGGATAAGAACTGCAATGCCACAAACATCTATGCTCTCTGCGCCGCCCAGATATTAGCTAAAGTCAGTGAGTGTGTGTGTGTGTGTGTGTGTGTGTGTGTGTGTGTGTGTGAGGGAGGGGGGGACTCACGTGGACTGGGAGGCGTTCTCCTCAAACCAGCGAGCATGACGGATAGCGGCCAGCGCACTCTGAAGCACCTTGATGTCCACTGTGCAAAAGGAGTGAGAAGTGTCACTGCAGATAAACTTTAAGCTTTGAGAACTTGATCTGATAAACTTGAATAGACTTTGTGTATCGCTACGCTAAAATGCCACCTAAATAATGACAGCAGCAATGACTAAGCAAGCACTACACTGTGACGATCCATACTAGCGTGCAAAGCTCTGCGAATGTATGTGCAGTACTGGCACGTGTCAGATACTTACAGTGAAGCTCAGGGTCCAGCTTGCGTAGGTTGGGGGGCACAGTGGTGATTAGGATCTTCACTGTAGCATCAGCTGAACTGATCTCAAAACCCGTCTCATTGGTTAGCATGGACAAAACTAACATACAGAGAGAAAGAGAGAAAGAGAGAGAGAGAGAGAAAGAGAGAAAGAGAGAAAGAGAGAAAGAGAGAAAGAGAGAGAGAACTTCTGAATAAAGTCTAAACACAGACACAGAAACACAGAAGTCTGGACAGAAGTCCTGCTAATGTGGCCGGACGACAGCATTGCTACATCTCAGCACTGGAGAGAAATATCAGCAAAAGCACAGCGCCACAGAAGAAGAGAGAGACAGAGTGTGTGACTTCAGGAGCATTGCTACATCTCAGCACTGGAGAGAAATATCAGCAAAAGCACAGCGCCACAGAAGAAGAGAGAGACAGAGTGTGTGACTTCAGGAGACGACCGTCAGTGCACACCACAGCAGTAATGCACATGACAGCAATCACACATACCACAACAATGTAGTTCAGTTGCTCAACCTCAGACTTAACCAACAAGCTAGTTTCATGAAGTTAATAAACACACAAACACTAAACAGAAGCTCGTGGGACACATCCAGGTTTACTCAACTAATGCAGATTAGTGAAACAGGTTCACCTGCTTATGGAGTAAGCGCTCTGTGCACACGGGAACTAAATCTAGGAGGCGTAAGCGTACTTGCGCATGTCGCAATGATGAGTTTTTGGCACGCGCTCAGTGTGCACTGAGTGTCTGTGCCGTGAGTGTGTGGCCCAGTCCTATTTCTCCTCCCTTCACACCAACACTTCCTACTCTCATCCTGATGAACTGAGAAGTGCGAGAGGGAGAAATATAGACCTTCTACATGGGACAACCCCTAATGCAAATTTGCCTGTCTGGCATCTTCACTTAATGCATGTTGTGAGCTACCGATAGAAGATTCACCCTGTTAGAGAATAACAATATTCACATCTCTCCGCATACGTAGAAACGCCACATCCTGAAAGTGATGTATCCTGGTTATGGGGCTATTGTGATATACTTTTGTTTACCTAATCGCAAATGGTCATTCATTATTGGACACAAATGCCTAGTTGGTGGCGTCTCTCAACACTGTTGGCAGATATATTTATGTCCATCTTAAGCATTTTTTACCATTCATGCTGTGACTCAACAGAATTATTTCACATGTGCATCAAGTAGATGCATTTAACTACATATTTTGACATTTGAAAAAGCACTTTCCCTTGGTCTTAAAAGTACTGGGATACCCAACCCTTTCACATGAGCACGCAAAACTGAGTGCTTGGGCCAAAAGCGAGAGGAAGTGGTGGAAATGGGACAGGACCAGTGAGTGTGTGAATGAGTGAGTGTGCGAGTGAGTGAGTGTGAGAGTGAGCGAGTGAGCGAGTGTGCAAGTGAGTCATTTACCTTCAGCTGGGTCTTGTGTGCGCAGCGTTTCCACCACTTTATTGCCCAAGGCAGCCACCGCTTCCACTAAAAAACACACACACACATGCACACACACACACACACACACACACACACACACACACACACACACACACACACACACACACACACAGAGAGAGAAACTAATAAATGCCATTTCTTCCATATCCAATCCGTTTAACTGTGTTGGTGGAGGTTTCACTTACATGTGGGTAAGATCTTTAAGATGACGACCAGGTCTGCCACATTATGCCCTGTTGTCATGGTACCCTTCTTATAGGAGCCCACCTGACGCACCTCCTCAATTTGCTACAAATGGAGAAAGAGCCAAACACAGCATGAGCATTTAGCACCTATATCATATTATATTATATTACATTACATTATATTATATAATACATATTATATCACTGGATAAAGTTAGAGGCCTGGACTGATGTACTGATGTTTGTGCTAAATATGCCAACTTTTCTAATACATTTGCTTATTCAACCTGGCCAGACTTAGCTAGACTTTAGAGCCTGCAGTCTGCCAGTTATACAACTGAATAACATTATATCTACAGCATGAACATACTCTGATACCCAACAAACTCACCACTTCAAAGTTTCCCGGGGCAACAATGAGGTTGTCAATGACATTGTTGATCTTGGTGACCAGGGACAAGATGGAGGACTGCACAGAGAGAGAAGTGTATGGATCAGAACCAATACAAGAACTGGACTTGGCTGACTGCAATGGCAATGGATCCACATGGGAGATTTTAATTTAAAACCAATTGTAATCTGATCACAAGTTCACAGAAAAAGAGAAAACAAGAATCCCAAAAAAAGAAATGACTGGTCTTGTACTGTTTCTTTACTCAGTACATGTTGTATGTGGACAGCTCACAGTGACCTGGAACAGCAGGCTATGGATTGATTCCCACCAGATTTCTCCTTTAAAGCATCACATGCCATATTAGTTGGCTATGGTCAGCATACGTCATGCTCACCTGTTCAGCAGGTGTGGGGCTGAGGTCCTGGTTCCTCTTGAGGAGGCACTCACTGAAGGCTGTCTCATCCGGCGCAGGCTTCACCCTTGGAAAGGCCATCTCACACTGCACGGGAGACACACACACACACACACACACACACACACACACACACACACACACACACACACACACACACACACACACACACGTATATACATACAAACTTAATAACCGCATAGCTGACAGTGTATGTGTAATTTCCTGTCTCCTCAGACTTATTTCTACAGCATTAGTCTCTCTCTCTCTCTCTCTCTCTCTCTCCCTCCCTCCCTCCCTCCCTCTCCCTCACACACTCACACACACACACACACACACACACAGATGTATCTAACAAATGTAGAATGGTTCTAATGGTGACTGAACAGAACTATATCAACAACAGCTGGCAACTCTGGTTTCTCTGTGCCTATGACAAATTGCTCTGGTTTGTAGTGGCCCCGGCCTTCACAGAATACTAACTGCACTGCTACCCAGTAGGCCCGGGACCTTACTGCTACCAATGTCCACCTGAGGGATGATGCTCCACTGAGTGCTGACTTACCACATAGAAATCAAAGGGGATGTGGGGAACAAAGGGCCGGTACCTGCAAACGGGAATCACATTACGGGATGCAAGATAAACTTAGACCCACAAAGCAAATGATCCCTACACCCCACACACTGTCCACTCTTAACAACACTTAGGCTTCACATTCACTCAGTTAATCTGGTAGCTTTGCATAGCTCGACAATCAGTCAAAGAATTATTGTGTTTTTGAATGCAAATATTAGCAAATGGTCATCACTTACC
>PYXC01001943.1:57500-79350 GCA_015244755.2 Tenualosa ilisha | reverse complement strand
CTGTGCTATATTTGTGTTTGAATTTCCCTGATGTTACAAAATTGTTATAACATGTATAACAAATGTTTTTGAGATGTACTATGCTGAAGTGTAATTATTTTGTAAAAGCCTGTATTTTATTTGAGTTTTCAATATTTGAACATTTATTTTATGTAAGTTGTCATTGGTTGTATAGTATGACCTGTGACCCTGGACTGTTGCTATGGTGGGAAGTACGTGCAGAACGTGCAGGTAACGATAGAAGGAAGATGGTGTTGAAGAGAGCAGACGGACAGTGTGCTTTCTCCTGATGTTAGCGTGTTAGCTTAATTTTCCCTAGGCTATTGGGGAAAACGGTTTTTAGTAGTGGTCAACTCAAGCACTGAAAAGAACTGTATAGTTAAACACGGGACTCAGGACATCATTTAGTTTATTTCACGGAGTTGGGAGGCGAAGCCAGTAGTAGCTGACCAACGTGAGTGTGCTAGTGCTAGTAAGAAAGTTGTAGCCGTGTAACTAAGTGCTTCTTGAACTGTGAAAAGTGGAGCTTGGACACCGGAGAGTTTACCGTTCGCCTGGCCAAGACGAACAAAGGGAAACGTCGACGGCGAGCCTGGAGATTCTGCTGCCTGTTGCCCTTCTGTGCGGTGCTGCTGTACACGTGCGTGCGCGAGGAGCCACACACGCCTGTCCATGCTGCTACTGCGTGGCTGCTACGTTCTACACTGCTACATTCTACACTGCTACATCCAGGTACAGGCTTATGCTACCATTTTATTTTTGCTCTTCTGAGTGAAGCGGCCGTTTAGTTTTTGGTCTCAACGTACCCGAGCGACACACAGGCCTGCATCACGGTATTTCTAAGTTAATAGCCGGCATAGGACATTTCCATTGTTGTTGCGAACTGCTAGAATTCATGTATTTGAAAGCCTAAGACTGTTTAATACTGAGTGCAACTTATTTGTATGTTTATGTGCAAAAGCACTTGATTTTCATTGGGCAAAGAGGTTTAAGCATTGTATTGTGTTATATACAGTGGGTTTACATAAGAAAGATACAACAAGGGTTTTAATTTGATTTATTTCATGTAATTTCATATACATTTTTCAGTAAAAAGAGTTATGTTTTTATTATACTTTGGTATTCATAATTTCATAGAAATATAAGTAGTGTATACATGCAGATAAAAAGGAGAGACAACTCAAAACCACCGATAAATAATACTGCTGTTTTATCACCAACTGATAAGAACTCAGGGCGCCCCATTGTGAATTAATTACATTTAGATGGCATGTCATAATATAGGCATGGGGGCGCTACACAAAATGGAGGCACCGCTGGGATGGTTTTGAGTATTTTTGATTATTTTTCTTTGTCCTAGCATATTTCTAAAAATATTTTTTGTCACTTTAGCTTACATTCTGACATTTAGTGATATTGCTATTTTTGTAATGGAGGTAAGTAAGCTAGAGAGGCTTCGAACAGAGTTTATTGAGTGGTGCAGGGAAGAGAGTATTGATGTTACCAAGACTATATTGGTAGTTGGTGTCAAAGACGATCTTGAAGTGGGCGAGATTGAAGATGTCCTACACACTGTACGTTGTTGGGGTCGTGTGAGAGTAAGGGGATTTAGATCTAGCAGTGGAGATGGTCGTTTGGCTCTCTGCGAGTGCAAAGAAGTAATTGACCCACGCGTAGCTCCCCCTGAAGTCAGGCCCGCAGATGGCACTGTGTGGACGATCGTGACAGCCCAACGGACTCCTCCTGCTCCTGCTGATGATTTTTCAGTTAGGCTAAAGAACTTTTTGGCTACAGAGGGTAAGACTTTAGCTGATTTACCAGGTTTATCTACTCCTGTTGTCCCTCCACACGGGCCAGATGAGTCAGTTTTGCGGGCAATGGTTGATGTAGTCAGTCGGACTAGTAAAAGCCAGGCTGAGAGTCATGGCTATCGTCGTCTTCGGATCTTTTCAGGAATCACTCCCACTCCTGCTGGGGAGGAATCTTTAGAGTATTGGCTAGAACAGGCAACATTGATGGTTCAAGAGAGTGATTTAACTGAACAAGAAAAGAGACGTCGCATCCTGGAGTGTTTGAGAGGTCCTGCTTTAGAGGTTGTCAAGTCTTTACGCCTCAGTAAGCAAGGAGCCACGGCTGAAGAGTTTCTTGATGCACTGGATAGTGCATTTGGTTCTGCTGAGTCTGCTGAAGACCTTTACTTTTCTTTCCGTCTCATGCAGCAGAAGGCTGGTGAGAAGTTGTCAGACTATGTTCGGAGAATTGAACCGTTTCTGGCTAAAGTGGTGAAGAAAGGTGGCGTCTTTGCTAGTGATAAAGACAGAGTGAGAGTGGAACAGCTGCTCCGTGGAGCAATTGACTCTGACTTGCTGCTGTTGCAGCTACGGCTGAAAGAAAGACGTAGCAGTCCCCCTAATTTCCTTGACTTGTTGTCTGAAATTAGAACCGAAGAAGAATATCAGCGAACACGGCAAAGGGTGAACGCTCGTAGTCGGAATGTTGCTATTCGAGACGACTCAGTAGAGGAAGACGTTGACATTGAGGGGTTGAAAGCTGATTTTAAAGCTTTAAAAGCCCAAGTGTCTGAGATGAGTAAAAAACAGTGTTCAGGTAGTGAGGGTGCAGATGCTAACATGTCAGCCTCTCAGTCATTCCACTCAGGCAATGACAAATCCACAGCTGTTGCTTTACGTAAAAAAGTTAAAAGATTGAGTAAGAAATTAAAGTCTAAAGAAGGCAAAGCTGAGTCCTCAGCAGCTGTTGCTGCTGTTGGAACGAAGTCGACTGATCATGGTTCTTCTAGACAAGCGCAGAGTCACAAGGGTGATGACCGCTTTTGTTACAGATGTGGGAAAGATGGTCATATTGCCACAAACTGTTCATCTGATGAAGATGAGAAGAGAGTGATTAGGAGACTTATAGCTGCGCTTAGCAAAGCCAAGGATAAGCATGCTCCTGACGGTAACTCTAAAAGTGAGGCTACTAACTGTTTCTCCAACAAGCAGGAATATGTGCTAAAACAACTGCCACACTTCCTGAGGGTCTCATTGGTCCGCCGTCTACTGTTCAGGTGAAGGTTAATGGTCACCCATGTATGGCGATATTGGATAGTGGGTCACAAGTGACAATAATTTTTGAGGAGTGGTATGACAAACATTTGTCGGGTGTGCCCATCCAGCCAGTATCTGGCTTAGCCATCTGGGGACTCAGTGATACAAGTTATCCCTACTTAGGCTATGTTGTGGTTGACATGCAGTTTCCAAAACAGCTTACTGGTAAACCAGAGACATTGTCAGTGTTGGCATTGGTTTGCCCTGGGCCTAATACGCCAGATCAGGTCCCCGTGATTTTAGGCACTAATGCTAGCTTGTTCCATAGGCTTGCTGACTTGTGTGGTCGTTCACAGAGTGAGGCTTTGGCTCGTGCCCTGAAGGTCTCTAATGTTGGGCCTAATAAAGAGCTGGTTTCACAAAGCATTAGTGGAGTGGACCAAGATGACACAGTTGGTTTAGTGAGATGGATGGGCCCTGATCGATTGACCCTCCCACCTCAGGAGAGTCGTTGTGTACCATGTCAACTGGACTTTTGCCAGCCAGTGCCTAAAGGCATCATAGTGGTGGAGGCAAGTGATGCTGTGCCATTGCCACAGGGTGTGATGTTTCAGCCTGTAGTAGCCCCGGCTTGTGCTATTGATTCCAACTGTTTCTCTCTGTTGATCCAGAATGAGACAAGGAAGGAGGTTATTATACCTCAAGGCACGCCCCTGGGTACTGTCCAGGCTGCTGATTCGGCAAGTTCAGTAGTGAAATGTCAGAAAGTTGAAGAGGTGGACCCAAATTTGATTGATTTTGGTGACTCCCCAATTACTAGAGGATGGAAAGAGAGACTTAGGAAGAAGCTGTGTCGCCGACGCAATGTGTTTTCACTCCATGAATGGGAGGTTGGCTTAGCCAAAGCAGTGGAACACAACATTCGTCTGTCTGACCCCCGACCATTTCGGGAGAGGTCCAGACGATTAGCGCCTGCTGACATAGAGGATGTGCGAAAACATCTCCAAGACCTGCTAGCTGCAGGAGTTATAAAAGAGTCTCGGAGTCCGTACGCATCCCCTATAGTGGTTGCGAGGAAGAAAAATGGTAGTGTGCGTATGTGCATCGACTACCGGACTCTGAATAGTAAGACTATACCCGATCAGTACACTACGCCGCGCATCGAGGATGCATTGGATTGTCTAGCTGGAAGTCGTTGGTTCTCTGTGTTAGACCTTCGTAGCGGCTACTACCAAATAGCCATGGCGGAGGAAGACAAGGAGAAGACGGCGTTCATTTGTCCTCTCGGCTTCTACCAGTTTGAACGGATGCCGCAGGGTGTGATGGGGGCCCCTGCGACGTTTCAACGTCTAATGGAGAAGGCCGTAGGGGACATGAACTTGCTACAAGTCCTTGTTTACTTGGATGATTTAATTGTGTTTGGTGCAACTTTAGAAGAACATGAGGAGAGACTCATGAAGGTTTTAGATCGCCTCGAGGAAGTAGGTCTAAAAGTGTCGCTGGATAAGTGTCAGTTCTGTCAGCCTAAAGTAAAATATGTGGGTCATATTGTGTCGGCTGACGGGATCGCTACAGATCCATCTAAGGTGGAAGCTGTAACCCAGTGGCCGCTGCCTACTGATCTGAAGTCTTTGAGGTCATTCCTCGGCTTCTGTGGTTATTACCGCAGATTTGTTGCCAACTACTCTTCCATCGTGAAGCCATTAACAGACCTAACCAAAGGTTATCCTCCTGTGAGGAAAGGCAAAAAGCCAAACAGTGTCAAAGATCAGCAATACTTCAAGGAGGCTGAACCGTTTGGGTCACGATGGACGGATGCTTGTACACAGGCTTTCCGGGAGATTATCAAGCGCCTTACTAACGCGCCAGTGTTAGCTTTTGCAGACCCAAATAAGCAGTATGTGTTACACATTGATGCTAGCCTCAGAGGGTTGGGTGCTGTCTTGAATCAAGTGTATCCTGAGGGCCTCAGGCCCGTTGCATTTGCCAGCAGAGGGTTGAATGCTGCAGAACAGAAGTATCATATACACCAGCTTGAGTTTCTTGCACTTAAGTGGGCCGTAGTGGATAAGTTCCATGATTATTTGTACGGAGTTAGGTTCACAGTGATGACGGACAACAATCCGCTCACCTACGTGTTGACGACTGGGAAACTCAATGCTACAGGGCATCGGTGGCTCGCTGCTTTAGCCACGTATGATTTTGAGGTCAAATATCGCCCTGGAAGGGTCAATATTGATGCTGATTTGCTTTCTCGTAACTGGATTGATGTTGACGCTGAGCCTTGGAAGAAACTTTCCCAGGGTGAGGTGAAAACTATTTGTGGCTGTGTGTGCGCGCATGAGTGTGATGTGCGTGTAGCAGAGAGACTAGGAGTTCCTGCAGAAGGTATTCCTGAGCTGTATGCTTTTGCAACTCATCTTAACTTGGGTCAGCTAGAACAGTTTACTCGTGAGGATTTGCGAAAGGCTCAGCTTAGGGATGCTGTTCTGAAAGTAGTTAGAGAGGCCTTGAATACAGGCCAGTGGCCATCTAATTCTAGTCAGACTGATTCTGATTTATCTTTGCTGAAGCGTGAGAGTCAGAAATTGAGGGTTGAAGATGGATTGCTGTACAGAGTTACATGCAAAGCTTCTGGAAAAGAGCGTCGCCAGTTGCTACTACCCAAGGAGTTTAGGATGCAAGTGTGTCGTGCTTTGCATGATGACATGGGACACCTGGGTGTAGAGAGGACACTGGACCTGATTAGGGACAGATTTTATTGGCCAAAAATGAGTCAGACTGTGGAGACGTACATAGGAAACTGTGGTAGGTGTGTGACGTGGAAGAGTCCTTGTCCACGAGCTGCTCCGTTACATCAGATCACCTCCAGTGGCCCTATGGAGCTCATATGTATAGACTTCTTGTCTTTAGAGCCAGACGCATGTGGATTTGCAAACATACTTGTCGTCACTGATCATTTTAGTCGCTATGCCCAAGCATACCCCACTAAAGATCAGAGAGCTGTGACTGTAGCTAAGGTGTTGGTGGAGAGGTTTTTTGTTCATTATGGTCTTCCCGCGCGAATTCATTCGGACCAAGGCCGTGATTTTGAAAGCCGGTTGATCCATGAACTTTTGAGGACTTTAGGGATCCGTAAGTCACGGACGACACCTTACCACCCACAAGGCGACCCACAACCAGAGCGCTTTAACAGAACGCTGCTCTCTATGTTGGGAACCTTGCGAGATACCCATAAACGTCAATGGAGCCGTCATGTAACCCAGCTTGTACATGCGTACAATAGCACCAAGAATGATGCTACAGGGTTTTCGCCTTATTACATCATGTTTGGCAGGGAGGCTAGATTGCCTATTGATGTGTGCTTTGGGACTGATGGACATGAAGTAGCCAGTCATTCACGGTATGTGGAAGAACTGAAAAGAGACTTACAGAGTGCTTATGAGTTAGCTACAAAGTCTGCAACTCAGGTTCATTTGAGAAACAAAAGGAACTATGAGAGAGTCCTTCGCAACCAAGTGTTAGACAAGGGTGATCGAGTGCTCTTGAAGAACTTGGGCTTGAAAGGGAAACACAAATTGCAGAGTAGGTGGAACTCTTTACCTTATGTGGTAGTGGAGGAGCTCCCTGATTTGCCTGTCTATAGGGTGAAACCTGAGAGTGGGATGGGGAAGCTCAGAACTATTCACAGAGATAATATTTTGCCAATTGGTAGTTTAGTGAGGATGTCTGAGGAGTCAGATGTTCAACAACAGACCACAAGACCTTTCACTAGGAGTCAGAGAAGGTCAATGTCACGTCAGACACGTAGTTTGGAACCTCAAGAAAATACAGGTCATCTACTTGATGAGTCTAGTGATTCTGAGTCTGAAGTACAACCCGTATTCAGATGGAGGTCAGGACCTGATGATCTTAGAGACCATGCTTCTGAGAGTAATCGTGAGAAAGTGTTACAAGTAGTAGACACTGCTGATGAACAGGACAGTGTGTCAGATCATGTTAAGGGTGATGATGAGCATGACGTGATGTCAGATGATGATATTGTAGAAACTAGTGATGGTGAGGTAGATGCTGTTAATGATACAGATGTGCCTGTTGAACAAAGAGAGGGTACTGAATCTGAGAGAAATTCTTCTGTATTAGTGGAAGAGGAAGTCCAACCCCAGAAAAGTTCCCTTAGACGGGAGAAGAGATCCATTAAGCCTGTTATCAGACTAACTTATGATGAGGCAGGAAAGCCAAAAGACCAGCCTTTGACTATAGTTCATAGGGGTGTAGTCATAAAAATTGGTTAATGGGTTAGTGTGACATTTTTTTGTCTTATGATGGTTTCATTTCATTCATGCTACATGGAAATTTGGTTTCATGGGGTCATGTAAACCGTTTAAGAGGGGGAGAGTGTAGCCCTGTGCTATATTTGTGTTTGAATTTCCCTGATGTTACAAAATTGTTATAACATGTATAACAAATGTTTTTGAGATGTACTATGCTGAAGTGTAATTATTTTGTAAAAGCCTGTATTTTATTTGAGTTTTCAATATTTGAACATTTATTTTATGTAAGTTGTCATTGGTTGTATAGTATGACCTGTGACCCTGGACTGTTGCTATGGTGGGAAGTACGTGCAGAACGTGCAGGTAACGATAGAAGGAAGATGGTGTTGAAGAGAGCAGACGGACAGTGTGCTTTCTCCTGATGTTAGCGTGTTAGCTTAATTTTCCCTAGGCTATTGGGGAAAACGGTTTTTAGTAGTGGTCAACTCAAGCACTGAAAAGAACTGTATAGTTAAACACGGGACTCAGGACATCATTTAGTTTATTTCACGGAGTTGGGAGGCGAAGCCAGTAGTAGCTGACCAACGTGAGTGTGCTAGTGCTAGTAAGAAAGTTGTAGCCGTGTAACTAAGTGCTTCTTGAACTGTGAAAAGTGGAGCTTGGACACCGGAGAGTTTACCGTTCGCCTGGCCAAGACGAACAAAGGGAAACGTCGACGGCGAGCCTGGAGATTCTGCTGCCTGTTGCCCTTCTGTGCGGTGCTGCTGTACACGTGCGTGCGCGAGGAGCCACACACGCCTGTCCATGCTGCTACTGCGTGGCTGCTACGTTCTACACTGCTACATTCTACACTGCTACATCCAGGTACAGGCTTATGCTACCATTTTATTTTTGCTCTTCTGAGTGAAGCGGCCGTTTAGTTTTTGGTCTCAACGTACCCGAGCGACACACAGGCCTGCATCACGGTATTTCTAAGTTAATAGCCGGCATAGGACATTTCCATTGTTGTTGCGAACTGCTAGAATTCATGTATTTGAAAGCCTAAGACTGTTTAATACTGAGTGCAACTTATTTGTATGTTTATGTGCAAAAGCACTTGATTTTCATTGGGCAAAGAGGTTTAAGCATTGTATTGTGTTATATACAGTGGGTTTACATAAGAAAGATACAACAAGGGTTTTAATTTGATTTATTTCATGTAATTTCATATACATTTTTCAGTAAAAAGAGTTATGTTTTTATTATACTTTGGTATTCATAATTTCATAGAAATATAAGTAGTGTATACATGCAGATAAAAAGGAGAGACAACTCAAAACCACCGATAAATAATACTGCTGTTTTATCACCAACTGATAAGAACTCAGGGCGCCCCATTGTGAATTAATTACATTTAGATGGCATGTCATAATATAGGCATGGGGGCGCTACACAAAATGGAGGCACCGCTGGGATGGTTTTGAGTATTTTTGATTATTTTTCTTTGTCCTAGCATATTTCTAAAAATATTTTTTGTCACTTTAGCTTACATTCTGACATTTAGTGATATTGCTATTTTTGTAATGGAGGTAAGTAAGCTAGAGAGGCTTCGAACAGAGTTTATTGAGTGGTGCAGGGAAGAGAGTATTGATGTTACCAAGACTATATTGGTAGTTGGTGTCAAAGACGATCTTGAAGTGGGCGAGATTGAAGATGTCCTACACACTGTACGTTGTTGGGGTCGTGTGAGAGTAAGGGGATTTAGATCTAGCAGTGGAGATGGTCGTTTGGCTCTCTGCGAGTGCAAAGAAGTAATTGACCCACGCGTAGCTCCCCCTGAAGTCAGGCCCGCAGATGGCACTGTGTGGACGATCGTGACAGCCCAACGGACTCCTCCTGCTCCTGCTGATGATTTTTCAGTTAGGCTAAAGAACTTTTTGGCTACAGAGGGTAAGACTTTAGCTGATTTACCAGGTTTATCTACTCCTGTTGTCCCTCCACACGGGCCAGATGAGTCAGTTTTGCGGGCAATGGTTGATGTAGTCAGTCGGACTAGTAAAAGCCAGGCTGAGAGTCATGGCTATCGTCGTCTTCGGATCTTTTCAGGAATCACTCCCACTCCTGCTGGGGAGGAATCTTTAGAGTATTGGCTAGAACAGGCAACATTGATGGTTCAAGAGAGTGATTTAACTGAACAAGAAAAGAGACGTCGCATCCTGGAGTGTTTGAGAGGTCCTGCTTTAGAGGTTGTCAAGTCTTTACGCCTCAGTAAGCAAGGAGCCACGGCTGAAGAGTTTCTTGATGCACTGGATAGTGCATTTGGTTCTGCTGAGTCTGCTGAAGACCTTTACTTTTCTTTCCGTCTCATGCAGCAGAAGGCTGGTGAGAAGTTGTCAGACTATGTTCGGAGAATTGAACCGTTTCTGGCTAAAGTGGTGAAGAAAGGTGGCGTCTTTGCTAGTGATAAAGACAGAGTGAGAGTGGAACAGCTGCTCCGTGGAGCAATTGACTCTGACTTGCTGCTGTTGCAGCTACGGCTGAAAGAAAGACGTAGCAGTCCCCCTAATTTCCTTGACTTGTTGTCTGAAATTAGAACCGAAGAAGAATATCAGCGAACACGGCAAAGGGTGAACGCTCGTAGTCGGAATGTTGCTATTCGAGACGACTCAGTAGAGGAAGACGTTGACATTGAGGGGTTGAAAGCTGATTTTAAAGCTTTAAAAGCCCAAGTGTCTGAGATGAGTAAAAAACAGTGTTCAGGTAGTGAGGGTGCAGATGCTAACATGTCAGCCTCTCAGTCATTCCACTCAGGCAATGACAAATCCACAGCTGTTGCTTTACGTAAAAAAGTTAAAAGATTGAGTAAGAAATTAAAGTCTAAAGAAGGCAAAGCTGAGTCCTCAGCAGCTGTTGCTGCTGTTGGAACGAAGTCGACTGATCATGGTTCTTCTAGACAAGCGCAGAGTCACAAGGGTGATGACCGCTTTTGTTACAGATGTGGGAAAGATGGTCATATTGCCACAAACTGTTCATCTGATGAAGATGAGAAGAGAGTGATTAGGAGACTTATAGCTGCGCTTAGCAAAGCCAAGGATAAGCATGCTCCTGACGGTAACTCTAAAAGTGAGGCTACTAACTGTTTCTCCAACAAGCAGGAAATATGTGCTAAAACAACTGCCACACTTCCTGAGGGTCTCATTGGTCCGCCGTCTACTGTTCAGGTGAAGGTTAATGGTCACCCATGTATGGCGATATTGGATAGTGGGTCACAAGTGACAATAATTTTTGAGGAGTGGTATGACAAACATTTGTCGGGTGTGCCCATCCAGCCAGTATCTGGCTTAGCCATCTGGGGACTCAGTGATACAAGTTATCCCTACTTAGGCTATGTTGTGGTTGACATGCAGTTTCCAAAACAGCTTACTGGTAAACCAGAGACATTGTCAGTGTTGGCATTGGTTTGCCCTGGGCCTAATACGCCAGATCAGGTCCCCGTGATTTTAGGCACTAATGCTAGCTTGTTCCATAGGCTTGCTGACTTGTGTGGTCGTTCACAGAGTGAGGCTTTGGCTCGTGCCCTGAAGGTCTCTAATGTTGGGCCTAATAAAGAGCTGGTTTCACAAAGCATTAGTGGAGTGGACCAAGATGACACAGTTGGTTTAGTGAGATGGATGGGCCCTGATCGATTGACCCTCCCACCTCAGGAGAGTCGTTGTGTACCATGTCAACTGGACTTTTGCCAGCCAGTGCCTAAAGGCATCATAGTGGTGGAGGCAAGTGATGCTGTGCCATTGCCACAGGGTGTGATGTTTCAGCCTGTAGTAGCCCCGGCTTGTGCTATTGATTCCAACTGTTTCTCTCTGTTGATCCAGAATGAGACAAGGAAGGAGGTTATTATACCTCAAGGCACGCCCCTGGGTACTGTCCAGGCTGCTGATTCGGCAAGTTCAGTAGTGAAATGTCAGAAAGTTGAAGAGGTGGACCCAAATTTGATTGATTTTGGTGACTCCCCAATTACTAGAGGATGGAAAGAGAGACTTAGGAAGAAGCTGTGTCGCCGACGCAATGGTGTTTTCCACTCCATGAATGGGAGGTTGGCTTAGCCAAAGCAGTGGAACACAACATTCGTCTTCTGACCCCCGACCATTTCGGGAGAGGTCCAGACGATTAGCGCCTGCTGACATAGAGGATGTGCGAAAACATCTCCAAGACCTGCTAGCTGCAGGAGTTATAAAAGAGTCTCGGAGTCCGTACGCATCCCCTATAGTGGTTGCGAGGAAGAAAAATGGTAGTGTGCGTATGTGCATCGACTACCGGACTCTGAATAGTAAGACTATACCCGATCAGTACACTACGCCGCGCATCGAGGATGCATTGGATTGTCTAGCTGGAAGTCGTTGGTTCTCTGTGTTAGACCTTCGTAGCGGCTACTACCAAATAGCCATGGCGGAGGAAGACAAGGAGAAGACGGCGTTCATTTGTCCTCTCGGCTTCTACCAGTTTGAACGGATGCCGCAGGGTGTGATGGGGGCCCCTGCGACGTTTCAACGTCTAATGGAGAAGGCCGTAGGGGACATGAACTTGCTACAAGTCCTTGTTTACTTGGATGATTTAATTGTGTTTGGTGCAACTTTAGAAGAACATGAGGAGAGACTCATGAAGGTTTTAGATCGCCTCGAGGAAGTAGGTCTAAAAGTGTCGCTGGATAAGTGTCAGTTCTGTCAGCCTAAAGTAAAATATGTGGGTCATATTGTGTCGGCTGACGGGATCGCTACAGATCCATCTAAGGTGGAAGCTGTAACCCAGTGGCCGCTGCCTACTGATCTGAAGTCTTTGAGGTCATTCCTCGGCTTCTGTGGTTATTACCGCAGATTTGTTGCCAACTACTCTTCCATCGTGAAGCCATTAACAGACCTAACCAAAGGTTATCCTCCTGTGAGGAAAGGCAAAAAGCCAAACAGTGTCAAAGATCAGCAATACTTCAAGGAGGCTGAACCGTTTGGGTCACGATGGACGGATGCTTGTACACAGGCTTTCCGGGAGATTATCAAGCGCCTTACTAACGCGCCAGTGTTAGCTTTTGCAGACCCAAATAAGCAGTATGTGTTACACATTGATGCTAGCCTCAGAGGGTTGGGTGCTGTCTTGAATCAAGTGTATCCTGAGGGCCTCAGGCCCGTTGCATTTGCCAGCAGAGGGTTGAATGCTGCAGAACAGAAGTATCATATACACAGCTTGAGTTTCTTGCACTTAAGTGGGCCGTAGTGGATAAGTTCCATGATTATTTGTACGGAGTTAGGTTCACAGTGATGACGGACACAATCCGCTCACCTACGTGTTGACGACTGGGAAACTCAATGCTACAGGGCATCGGTGGCTCGCTGCTTTAGCCACGTATGATTTTGAGGTCAAATATCGCCCTGGAAGGGTCAATATTGATGCTGATTTGCTTTCTCGTAACTGGATTGATGTTGACGCTGAGCCTTGGAAGAAACTTTCCCAGGGTGAGGTGAAAACTATTTGTGGCTGTGTGTGCGCGCATGAGTGTGATGTGCGTGTAGCAGAGAGACTAGGAGTTCCTGCAGAAGGTATTCCTGAGCTGTATGCTTTTGCAACTCATCTTAACTTGGGTCAGCTAGAACAGTTTACTCGTGAGGATTTGCGAAAGGCTCAGCTTAGGGATGCTGTTCTGAAAGTAGTTAGAGAGGCCTTGAATACAGGCCAGTGGCCATCTAATTCTAGTCAGACTGATTCTGATTTATCTTTGCTGAAGCGTGAGAGTCAGAAATTGAGGGTTGAAGATGGATTGCTGTACAGAGTTACATGCAAAGCTTCTGGAAAAGAGCGTCGCCAGTTGCTACTACCCAAGGAGTTTAGGATGCAAGTGTGTCGTGCTTTGCATGATGACATGGGACACCTGGGTGTAGAGAGGACACTGGACCTGATTAGGGACAGATTTTATTGGCCAAAAATGAGTCAGACTGTGGAGACGTACATAGGAAACTGTGGTAGGTGTGTGACGTGGAAGAGTCCTTGTCCACGAGCTGCTCCGTTACATCAGATCACCTCCAGTGGCCCTATGGAGCTCATATGTATAGACTTCTTGTCTTTAGAGCCAGACGCATGTGGATTTGCAAACATACTTGTCGTCACTGATCATTTTAGTCGCTATGCCCAAGCATACCCCACTAAAGATCAGAGAGCTGTGACTGTAGCTAAGGTGTTGGTGGAGAGGTTTTTTTGTTCATTATGGTCTTCCCGCGCGAATTCATTCGGACCAAGGCCGTGATTTTGAAAGCCGGTTGATCCATGAACTTTTGAGGACTTTAGGGATCCGTAAGTCACGGACGACACCTTACCACCCACAAGGCGACCCACAACCAGAGCGCTTTAACAGAACGCTGCTCTCTATGTTGGGAACCTTGCGAGATACCCATAAACGTCAATGGAGCCGTCATGTAACCCAGCTTGTACATGCGTACAATAGCACCAAGAATGATGCTACAGGGTTTTCGCCTTATTACATCATGTTTGGCAGGGAGGCTAGATTGCCTATTGATGTGTGCTTTGGGACTGATGGACATGAAGTAGCCAGTCATTCACGGTATGTGGAAGAACTGAAAAGAGACTTACAGAGTGCTTATGAGTTAGCTACAAAGTCTGCAACTCAGGTTCATTTGAGAAACAAAAGGAACTATGAGAGAGTCCTTCGCAACCAAGTGTTAGACAAGGGTGATCGAGTGCTCTTGAAGAACTTGGGCTTGAAAGGGAAACACAAATTGCAGAGTAGGTGGAACTCTTTACCTTATGTGGTAGTGGAGGAGCTCCCTGATTTGCCTGTCTATAGGGTGAAACCTGAGAGTGGGATGGGGAAGCTCAGAACTATTCACAGAGATAATATTTTGCCAATTGGTAGTTTAGTGAGGATGTCTGAGGAGTCAGATGTTCAACAACAGACCACAAGACCTTTCACTAGGAGTCAGAGAAGGTCAATGTCACGTCAGACACGTAGTTTGGAACCTCAAGAAAATACAGGTCATCTACTTGATGAGTCTAGTGATTCTGAGTCTGAAGTACAACCCGTATTCAGATGGAGGTCAGGACCTGATGATCTTAGAGACCATGCTTCTGAGAGTAATCGTGAGAAAGTGTTACAAGTAGTAGACACTGCTGATGAACAGGACAGTGTGTCAGATCATGTTAAGGGTGATGATGAGCATGACGTGATGTCAGATGATGATATTGTAGAAACTAGTGATGGTGAGGTAGATGCTGTTAATGATACAGATGTGCCTGTTGAACAAAGAGAGGGTACTGAATCTGAGAGAAATTCTTCTGTATTAGTGGAAGAGGAAGTCCAACCCCAGAAAAGTTCCCTTAGACGGGAGAAGAGATCCATTAAGCCTGTTATCAGACTAACTTATGATGAGGCAGGAAAGCCAAAAGACCAGCCTTTGACTATAGTTCATAGGGGTGTAGTCATAAAAATTGGTTAATGGGTTAGTGTGACATTTTTTTGTCTTATGATGGTTTCATTTCATTCATGCTACATGGAAATTTGGTTTCATGGGGTCATGTAAACCGTTTAAGAGGGGGAGAGTGTAGCCCTGTGCTATATTTGTGTTTGAATTTCCCTGATGTTACAAAATTGTTATAACATGTATAACAAATGTTTTTGAGATGTACTATGCTGAAGTGTAATTATTTTGTAAAAGCCTGTATTTTATTTGAGTTTTCAATATTTGAACATTTATTTTATGTAAGTTGTCATTGGTCGTATAGTATGACCTGTGACCCTGGACTGTTGCTATGGTGGGAAGTACGTGCAGAACGTGCAGGTAACGATAGAAGGAAGATGGTGTTGAAGAGAGCAGACGGACAGTGTGCTTTCTCCTGATGTTAGCGTGTTAGCTTAATTTTCCCTAGGCTATTGGGGAAAACGGTTTTTAGTAGTGGTCAACTCAAGCACTGAAAAGAACTGTATAGTTAAACACGGGACTCAGGACATCATTTAGTTTATTTCACGGAGTTGGGAGGCGAAGCCAGTAGTAGCTGACCAACGTGAGTGTGCTAGTGCTAGTAAGAAAGTTGTAGCCGTGTAACTAAGTGCTTCTTGAACTGTGAAAAGTGGAGCTTGGACACCGGAGAGTTTACCGTTCGCCTGGCCAAGACGAACAAAGGGAAACGTCGACGGCGAGCCTGGAGATTCTGCTGCCTGTTGCCCTTCTGTGCGGTGCTGCTGTACACGTGCGTGCGCGAGGAGCCACACACGCCTGTCCATGCTGCTACTGCGTGGCTGCTACGTTCTACACTGCTACATTCTACACTGCTACATCCAGGTACAGGCTTATGCTACCATTTTATTTTTGCTCTTCTGAGTGAAGCGGCCGTTTAGTTTTTGGTCTCAACGTACCCGAGCGACACACAGGCCTGCATCACGGTATTTCTAAGTTAATAGCCGGCATAGGACATTTCCATTGTTGTTGCGAACTGCTAGAATTCATGTATTTGAAAGCCTAAGACTGTTTAATACTGAGTGCAACTTATTTGTATGTTTATGTGCAAAAGCACTTGATTTTCATTGGGCAAAGAGGTTTAAGCATTGTATTGTGTTATATACAGTGGGTTTACATAAGAAAGATACAACAAGGGTTTTAATTTGATTTATTTCATGTAATTTCATATACATTTTTCAGTAAAAAGAGTTATGTTTTTATTATACTTTGGTATTCATAATTTCATAGAAATATAAGTAGTGTATACATGCAGATAAAAAGGAGAGACAACTCAAAACCACCGATAAATAATACTGCTGTTTTATCACCAACTGATAAGAACTCAGGGCGCCCCATTGTGAATTAATTACATTTAGATGGCATGTCATAATATAGGCATGGGGGCGCTACATAAGATTCTGACTGGACAATGCCATTGTCAGTCAAGACACCAGCCAATTTACATACATGACGTACGGGGGAAGTTCTTTGTATCATTGTTAGCCTGGTACTAGTATGACTTGCTTACGCTGACCAGTCCAAGGTAAAAAAGCAGCCCATTACACACCTTTTACATCAAGTCAACCTGATTAAGTACATACATACACAATTCAATGTTGCATTCCATCAATATAACGAAACAGCGTCTTTCATAAGAATCACAAATCCGTATTCACCTCTGCCATTTTTGCGAGTTAACGTTAGCAACAAGCTAAATAACACTGGGGATCTTTGTAGTTAGCTCAACATGCTAGTCACAGGCAGTGAATGGAGTGAGTTAGCGTTGTATGCTAAGCTAAGAAAAACATCCTGAGAGTTGTGTTTAAAAAATGATGTGTAGGTTCTTTGAATTAACTTGCAATTAAAGCCGTATCTTGTGGGAACAAAGAGTGTGTGTCTGCACAAGAGCATGCAATGTCACATAATCCCATTTATTCTCCATAGAAGAATCACCTGGGACCCATCTGGCAAACTCGCTAGCCCCCGATATGTCACAGACTTTGCATATCCAGGATTCAACTTTCTATGGCTGAAAGGATAACGCTGAATTCAAACGTGCATAACATACATCACAACCAAACACTAGTGATTGATTGAGGCAGAAAGTATCAGCCCACCATGGAGCGATGGATTGGTTTCAGACGCTTTGCTCAAAGCAAAACAATGTGAAAGCGTTTGATGCATCAGGCAACAAATCACCCAATCACAGTACAAAGAGCTCAGACTTAAGCATAGAATCCATAAACACTTGGAGGCTTTTTAATTGCAAGCAAAAGAGTTTGAGTTTCCTTGTTTTGAGTTGTTTGGAAATATTCCTTCTCTCTTTCTGCTCCCAGCCAATTATCCAAACCCAGTAAATCTTGTCTGATTGGCTACCATGCTACAGTGCATAGTAGGTGTTGGTGGGAAAACACGTTTGCTCGGAGCATGGGACTGAAACTAGTTCCCCTTTTCAAATAAGCTGCTCCTTTGTAAACACTTCCTAAACACGGAGCTGGTAATGACTCTCCATTGCCACGCCACACCTAACAGGCACATCAGTGTGTGTTGTGTTGCTGCTCACTGACTCTGTTTTAATTGAGGGCTGGTATTTCTGAAGGGGCTTCTGCAGGATCACGCGCCGGCTACACTTAAGCTTTCACACACACTCATCAACTGTTATTAGCTCATTATTCCTTTCACACACACTCATACACATATACTCCCAGACCCATTGAGAACCACATTCACACACACACACACACACACCTATGGAGAATCACTCCTGCTGATTGCTGAGAAAACGGCACCAATCAAACACTAATTTGCTCTATTGATTTCTCCCTCTCTCCGTATCTCCCTGTCTCCCTCTCTTTTTTTCTCTGGCTCTCTTTATTTCTCTCTCTTTTTCTTTCTCTCTCTCTCCATTTCTCTTTTGCATTGTCACCACCCTCTGATCTATACACACATCCCTTTAAAACACACAGACAGCCACATCCCTTTAAAATAACCTCTTCCTTGTAAAAGAGCATCAATCTCAGTCTCTCACTCCACTACAGCAGGCTGTCACCTGTGAGGGGTTGTAAAATAGGCAAATAGAGTGGAGAAGACGCCAATCCCAATCACACACACACATACACACAACTCCTCTTCCTCCTCCTCATCTTCGTCACATGGCTCTGAAAATAACTGCTGGCTGCCAACTGCACAAGACAGAGGCAGAGAGGAAGATGAATATTGTAGGCTGGTGGACATTAACTATGAATGAGAACAAGTGTGATGCCAGAGAGAATGTTGTCCAAACAGAAGCCAGCCCCCCCGGGCCACGCAGGTCAAATGCAAAGGACAGCCCTGACAACTTTAATAAATGCATTACACACACACACACACACACACACACACACACAGTCTGCTTAGCCAGTGCTCACAGACATCTGGGCTTAAGTGTCGTATAAAAACAGAAAACAGTTCTGAACTCAAATGCTCAAATGCAAATACTAGATACTAGATCTAAAAAAGAATGGTTGATTATTTAAGATAAGTGTTGGTCTCTTCAGCACTTTCACTCTTCTATGCCCATCTGTACACACACACACACACACACACTCTGCCTGTACTTTTCTCAGCACTCACTTACACACACACATATACACACACTCATACACACACTTCCTGTAGTCTACTCGACCCTCACTTACACTTACACTCACACTCACTCGCACATATTCTCCCACAAGCACGCAAACACATGCTCATATATGCACACACTGTCACCTTTTAGGCAGTTGTCCCTTTTTCGCTGTGCTGAAGCCTCGCTGAAGGGGAGCTTTCTGAGCGCGTGCAGAAGTGGCTCCTTATGAATGATTCAGGTGGCTGCATTAACCTGTCCTCCGCCATCTGTGTCGCCTCAGCCAGAGAGAGACCCAGGAAGGAGAGGAGAGTAGGAGAGAGCGATAGAGAGAAAAGAAGGGGAGAGAGACAAAGAGAGAAGGAGAGAGAGAGGGAGCTGAATGAAGCCCTGCTGGGACCTGTGATCCATGGGGGGTCTTTGGGGACCAAACCACAGGAAGTGACCCAGGGCTGAAGGAGCATCTTAGTGTTAGTCCTGGCTGACATCACGTGTGTGGAAGTGTGGGACTGAGAGCTCCACTATGGGAAAGCTTTGCAGTGCAAAGTGCATCTTCTGTGGAGGCCTATGTGTATAATCCTGGCCTCTTGAATAGATACTTTATATGAAGGTGTATAATCTGTGCTAGTTAGCATGGCTCCACTCTTTATATGAATGTGTATAGGTAATGTGTAAGCCTCTGTGTTGGTTAGCATGTTTGTCTTGTGAGAATGTGTGTAATACTGGCCTCTGTTTCAGTTAGCATGGCTAGTCTTTACATTAGTGTGTATAATATGTGCTAGTTAGCGTGGCCACAGTCTATATATGACTGTGTATAATCCTGGCCTCTATGTTAGTATGCATGTTAGCATTGCTACAGTCTTTATATCAATGTGTATATTCATGGCCTCTGTCTTTGTTAGCATGGCTATGGTGTGCAAATGAGTTAGCATGAGTAGGTCTCTCTCTCAGTTCAGTAACTTGGGCACTGTGTCTCTGACTAGTATGGTACAGTCCTTACTCTAAGGCTGCATGGCACAGTCTCTCTCAGCTGGCATGAAGTTACCACTGGTCTCTCTCTCATTGCTAACATGACCAGACTCATGTTTCATGGACTTCTGCAGAGACTCCCTCTCAGGTAGCACAGCCATCATCTCTCTCTCTCTCTCTCTCTCTCTCTCGCTCTCTCCCTCTATCTATCTTTGTGCCCACCTGAATTCTCCTCTGCTGAAAGGCCTTGGACACAAGCCAAACTCTACACTTTCCCATCTATTAATGACTTGCTCTCCTGTTCCTCATTGCACACTCTAATACACACACACACACACACACACACACAAACACTTTTGCACATGCAGACATTTGCACACACACAGGCACACACACGCACCCACACTGGTTAGCTGTCAGACACTGATGAGATATCAGAGAGTGCTGGGCCGTAAGCTCTTAGAGCTATTTATTCTCATTGATTCCTGCCACCACACTGTTATCGCATTGTGCGGCGCTCAGGAGGGAAACGTTTGAGCCGCTTCAAGACTTTCCAAAGAGGCTTTTCTGTGCCTCAGCTTCCCCCCCTTTTCACTCCCAATGGAAACATGAACCTTGTTCTCCACTCCTCTCCTCCTCACACCACTACACGCAGAATCAACCTGAAGCCTTTTTCAATGGAGGGGTCATTCGATCTCACCAGGAGAGGCCAGCTTTGGTCTTTGTGTGAATCTAATGTGACAGCAGTCAGATATTTACTGTACTTAAAGGAATGGTGAAGGTGAAATCAAGTTAGTTTAGCTTGAGAGGATTTTTTTCCCAAATAATTCCCATTAGAAAGACTGAATTGTTTTCACATGGCACTGAGTACAAAGCTCCTAGAGGATTAGATGTGACTTAGATGGCTTGGAGTGGAGGTGGGAGGTTTGTTTCGCAACAGAAAATGATTAAAGTGATTAGCGGATTGCAGAGATTTCAAGGGGCTGTGTTTTATGACGGGGGAATCAAATGGCTTTGGACTTGTGCCATCAGGAGAACAGGAAAAGGAGGAGACAGAAAACAAAGGAGAGAGAAAAGAAGGGATAGAGTGAGATGGAGGGAGATAGAGAAGGAAGAGGGCAACAGCAACAGGTGCCACTACTACGATTTTCATTGTGAATAATTCACAGAGCGCTTCCACCTTAAAAGGAGCTAAGCTCATCAATTATAAAGGGTTTGGGGGAACCTGAATAATTGAAGAGCAATATGGAGCCTAGCAAGAGGTTAATAGGACTTTTGCTGATGCTGAACAGCATGTTGTAGTGGAACAGAGGGGAGAGGAGAGGAGCGGAGAAGAGCGGATTGATGACAGGGGTGAAGGAGTCATGGGAGAGCCTGTGATGGCAGAGGAAGTGAAGGAAAGGAGAGTGCAGCGAGTGAGAGAAAACATCCCCAGAGATAGAAAGGGGTGTATGTGTGTGTGTGTGTGTGTGTGTGTGTGTGTGTGTGTGTGTTTGCATGCCGGGGGTGGGGGGGTGGGGTTAAGGGCAAGTCCAATGCAACTCCCTCAGGTAACAGAGGGAGAAGGAAGTGGCAGTCTCTGACTTTGTATGTGGCCTTCGTGTAGCCTTGATTTAGCCTGGATGTGGACTGGGTGTGGCCTGGACCTAGTGTGGTGTTGGCCTGGACCCATCTAGTCACTCTCCCACTGCTCTCCCAATGCTCTGTGTGTGTCTGTATGTGTGTCTGCAATCATGTTAATTACTCTGTGTGCGATTAATCAGCCTGGAGCCTGGAGTCTGGTGCTGGATGTGCCCAGCCCACCACCTAATGAATCCTCCTATCATGGCCCCTGGTGAGGCCCACACTGGGCTGTTGTTAACGGTGCCAATCTGACGCGTGTACACTTCCTAACTGAGGTTAATTATTCAGTAGCCCATTCGTCTTGATGAGAAGGAGCCTAGCGTGGTGAGCTAACATTTACCTGGCCATCAATCCGCTGGGCTGATCAGGGAGCAGTGCTGGCCCCCACGCTGCAGTCGGAGAGAATCCTTCAGCCTCGCAGGCTGACAGTTCTCAGCTCTCGCTCATAAATGACTCCACTCACGAGCCCATTTATTATGCAGGGTAGAAGACAGTATTTAACTACCCGTGTCCATTAAAGTGAATATGGCTCCAGAAATGATCTCATTAACGTTAATTAAACTAAAGTAAGTCTATATATCCCTGCCCAGCGTGATTTATTCACAGAGTTAGAGAGTATAAAAGTTTGTAAAAGATTACTCTCAAATACTGTTCCATTTACCAGAGATCAATACAGAGGAATATTACATCAACCACAAGTCCTGTGAATCATTAACACGCAGGCAAAGTCTCCGCGGGCGAAGCTCTTTCTTCTGCTGCGGATCATTGTGATATTTCAACAAGTGACAAATAAGCAGAGCTTGTCATTACGGCCTGAGCAGTAACACAAGCGAAGCACTTCTCATCAATCAGAGA
>PYXC01001943.1:47500-50000 GCA_015244755.2 Tenualosa ilisha | reverse complement strand
TGTCAAGCAGACAGAACAAAGCCCTATTTTATTGGCACCCGCTTTGTGTCTGTAAGCTGCTTGAGAGCAGACACCGGCCAGAGCGCGCATCCAGTGTCCAGAAACACACACATTCTCTCTCTCTCTCACACACACTCACACACACGTAGATACACACAAACAATATGCACACACAAAATGGTAAGAACTACAGAGTGCATGTCCCTTATATCTGAAATCCAGAGACACACACACACACACACACACACACACAGTGGCCAGAGCTCCCTGGGACTGGTGTGTTCTGAGCTCTTAAGAGTGTGTGTGCAGAGGGCTAAGTCCTCCTCTGAGCCTCTGAGTGGGGCGTGATGACAGAGAAACCCTAAACTTGGCTTATTGAGGATCACCTAGGTGACCATCCTAAAAACGAGGGATCAAGAGATGAAGAAGATGAAATAAGAAAAGAGGAGAAAAATTGTTTGAAAAGTCTAGTTGCAAACATCAATAAAAGGGCCAAGCAGTGCAGTGGCAGTAAAAAGCAAGAACTTTTACTCTTGGTCAAACCCAGACTGGACGGACCCAGATGAACCCATTTGAGAATCTGAATCTTTTTCTGCCGATGCAGCTGGACACCTTCCTGCTGAACACAGCTGTCAAAGTACCTAAATCTCAGGAGCCAATCACAGCCTAATGGGGCAGGGCTTTGTAGGTTCAGAACTGATAGATAAGTACAGTTAGCACACAGCCAGTGGCCACACCCTGGGAATGTTGGCGTTTAAAAACTGTATTTTCTTTGCATTCACAACCGCATTTAATCCCTCAGCTTCATGAAAGATGTGTCTGCACTTCTGAACACAGTGGGTATAAGATTTATGCGCCATTTTAAAGGAGGAAGTGATAGTTACACCCCTAAGTGTCATCATTCAACACCATTTAACACTAACACAATACCCAGTGTGCCAAAATACAACTAAAAGGTTATGATCTTCAACAGTGCTGTACAGTCCAGTGCAGCATCAAGCACTCCAGGCACTGCATTATCTGGATGATAGGTGGTGTTGGGTGGTGGTGTTGGGGGGAGATTTAGGAGGCTGTCTGGTGCCTGACAGGCTACGGCAAATCTTGGTGGAGTTTAGAAAAATAAAATGCTGAAAAGCAAAACATGTCTATACAGTTTGAGTATGTAAAAAAACGAATGTGTGAAAGGATGCAAGTGGGAGGAGGCAAGACTAGAGACAAGTGTGTGTGTGTGTGTGTGTGTGTGTGTGTGTGTGTGTATTTCTGCCCCGTCTTAGACAGATGTAATGACTCATGCATGAAGAATGTTGCTCTGATCCCTCTGATTTCCTCACTATACGCACACACTCTTTGATATCTGCACACTCTTTGATATCTGCACACACACTCTTGATATCTGCACACACACTCTTGATATCTGCGTGCCCATCTCTGGATGCCCTCTATATACGCTACCATTTGTGTCAGGTCCAGCTCATTCACTCACACACACACACACACCCTCTCTCCACCAACTTCCCTCTAGTTGCCCTGCACACACACACTCTCTCTCCACCGACTTCCCTCTAGTTGCCCAGCACACACCTTCTCTGAGCTGCTCAGTGCGCGTCTCAGCCTAGCGGAGAGATGATCACAAATCAGCTGACTTCCCTCCCCTCTCCTCGCCCGCAATACGGAAATGAGAAAATGTGGACATTTCAGTGTTGAGTAATAAAATGGTGAGTGTCTGGAGATAGGACAGAGAGATTAGAAAGACCTCCAATGACAGAATACAGGAGGACAGAGAATAAATCAGAATACAAGAGGGATGAATGAGAGAATAAGATTGAGAGAGAGAGAGGGAGGGATGAAGAAGAGAGTCAAAGAGAGAGGGGGTTGTAGGAAAGAATAAGAAAGAAGAGTGAATTAGAGAAGAGAGAGAGGGATAAACGTGATCTGGTGTTGAACAGACAGCTTATAGACATGACCTGCTGATGACCCTTTGGAAGCAAAGCGTTCATCTCTGAAGTGACTTAACAAGATGATTTTGGCTTTTCTCATTTTGAGGGGATAAGTCAGAGCCTGTCCTAATGGGGGCATAAGTGTGTGTGTGTGTGCGTGCATGTGTGTGTGTGGGTGCGTGTATGCATGTATGTGTGTGTTTATGTGTATGTTTGTGTGTATATGTGTTTGTGTGTGTGTGTGTGTATGTGTGTGTGTGTGTGTGTGTGTGTGTGTGTATGTGTGTGTACTTGATTAAGTCTGCATAAAGGTACTGCAAGTCTGTTTAACCTAAATGAGATCTCAATTACACTGCAGCAATTCTACTGCAGTAACATGTTGCCAAATACAAACCTATACAGGTAAGTAGAGATCTTGTGCGGGTAGTGGATACCACTTTGGCCCACCACAGACACTCCTACTGATGCATACCTGGGCCGGGTGATGCCAGCTAATACCTGGGCCGGGTGATGCCTCGAATCCCAGCTAAGAGAAACTGCTGTGCTCTGGCTCTGACACCCAA
>PYXC01001943.1:35000-42500 GCA_015244755.2 Tenualosa ilisha | reverse complement strand
AGACAAATGTTTGTTGAGAACAGAAAAATGTTTGTTGAGAATACACAAATGTTTGTAGTTCAATGACAATTTTAACCTGTAGCTGAAGTGATGCACGTATTTGGAGATCTGGGCAAATTAGCCAGTAAGCAAGCCTGGAGATCATGACACCATGTCTGAAATGTACATCCATCGCTCCAAAAAATAAATATTTTAAATTTTCTGTGTCTGACTGGGATTCAGTCTTCCACATCAGGGACAGATGTGTCCCAAGGTCAGTTCACTACCATGGTAACTTCAGGTTAAAAGGTCAGAGGCCAATTAAACAGAGAAAACTTTATCCTTATACAGTGTTGCTATTAAGTCTGTATGTTTTTCTTTAAACCAGATACCATGCTTGCTATTTATAAGCTCTTAAATAAATCAAAAAAAGCGAGTTGAGCTGAGTTGAGCTGGGTGGATAATAGTCCAAATAAACTTACGAGAAAAACAAATGACACACTGATGCTGTATTTTATTTTTAGGCATGAAGTGTCACCAAAGTATTTGTTTATATCCAGTGTAGTGTGTGTTATCAGCTTCTAAACAGCTCCTAATACTTGTCCCCAGCCATCAGAGATTGACATTTCTCACTGACATGAGAATACACTGCTGCAGCTTACAGCCAGTGACACTTAAAGTGAAGTCCAATCCAACTCAACTTCATTATATTTATACAGCGTCAGTTTACTATACAATTGTCTGGTGACACTTTACAGACATTAACCAGGAGCACCGAGAGCAATATAGGGGCAAGGAAAAGCTCCCTTACGGTAGTTATTTAAGGAAGAAACCTTTGGGCAGATAATTAGCCATCCACTCCAGACCTCTTTCTGTGAGGACTGTCAAAGGCTCCTTATCTCACATGGACATTTAGCGTCTCTATACAGGCCTAGCAATGAGGTAGCAGAACTATCTGAAATCCTCAGCCATAAGTGTTCATATATGATTCTTCTTTGTCCCCACTGAATTCTCTAGGGGCCACAGTGCAAAGATCCTCAGAATCCTGAGCCTTAGCTGTGCTTGGTGGCGAGGCTCTGACGTGACTCATGTGTCCGTCTCTATGGCCAGCAGGCCAGTGAGAGTGCATTCATAGCGTGTGTCACTCAGGGGAAAGGCTACCAGTGCATTGTGGATTCCGTAAGTGTGCTATGTCCAGTCGCTACAGGCTCAGCACAGGCATGCTGCAAGAAGCATTCTTCAGGAAGCACAGCCCTGTTTCAGATTGCATTTGGTTGTGTGTGCATATGCATGTGTGTGTGTGTTTGTTTATGTGTGTGTGTTTGTGTGAGCGTGTGAAAGCAAGGGCATAAAAATGTATTGTATGCATTTGAGTATGTGTGTGTGTGTGTGTGTGTGTGCGTGAGCATACATGCGTCCCTGTGTCTCCAGTAAGATTTGAGGTCATCCCACAGGGCTCGCAGTACAAAGGCCCGCAGTAACAGTTGGTGTGGTGTTTGGCAGCTGGCAGTGTGTGTGGTGTGTGTGTGGTGCATCACACACAGCGAACGCTGGTTGTCACAGCAGGTCCTTGGCTACAGTGGCGTTTGCGTGCTTGTGTAAATCCTGTGATCACATCTAACAGGATGAATTGGCAGCCCTACCGTATCTGAAAGTGAGAGTGTGTGTGTGTGTGTGTGTGTGTGTGTGTGTGCTTGAAGCATGCCCTGGAAGCAAGGCCGGAAAGAACACACACCCAAACAGCCCAGCTCTCTGAGGACTCATTCATTTCTTGTATACTTGGATGCATGTAAGTCTTCATATATAATTTTTACAATTTCAGCCAACATTTGGATGTGCGCAGTCAGGTATCAGCTGTCAGACATGTTCTGACATGGACCTGACACCTCTCACCCTGGTCCAGCCCTGGACTGGCACGAGTCTAGACCTGATCTGGCCCTAGTTTAGCCCAGATCATAACAGGAGGGATAACTACAAAGATGCAACTATAACTGCAACTATAACGCTAATAGCATCCACACTGGGCAACGGTAACAATAATGCTAATAGCATCCACACTGGCCAACGGTAACAATAATGCTAATAGCATCCACACTGGCCAACGGTAACAATAATGCTAATAGCATCCACACTGGGCAACGGTAACAATAATGCTAATAGCATCCACACTGGCCAACGGTAACAATAATGCTAATAGCATCCACACTGGGCAACGGTAACTATAATGCTAATAGCATCCACACTGGGCAACGGTAACAATAATGCTAATAGCATCCACACTGGGCAACGGTAACTATAGTCTCTCCTCATGCTGATGGATGTGATGGGTAAAATTCTGTTGTTTCTGAATCTCAAAATGTCAAAAGTTCTCAAAATCTCTCAGAAAATGATCCACTGTTGTTATAGTACATGGAGTGGTTGTTGTTGTTTATACTGTAAGTCGAGTGACACTTAACCAAGCAATGAGCTCAGAGAGGCCGTTCTGTACCGTGAGTATATGCAGGCGTGGGGTGTCGTTAGGCGAGCGAACGACACGAAGCTTATTGCTCTTCTTAGCGTGATTTCGTTAATGAAGGCTCAACAACGGGAAAGGCAGTGATTTATTCATGCAGAAGAGTTCCTCCAACAAGAAATATGTTTCCTCTGGCAGAATGGTTGCCAAGTAACGCACAAACACAACCAAACAAGGCCTGAGCTGTGGTATATTGAGGAATATTCAACGCATTGAATGTAACTCAACCAATCATATCAAGGACCTGAACTATCCATTTTAAAAGACAGTTAACTTAGCCATACAGAACACAGACACAGACAACACAGACAGTTCATTTAGCCAATCCAGTAGTCATTGGTGTGAATGGTCCTTCAGACTGGCCCAGTTGTGTAGTATGTCAAAAGGCCCTTGCATTCTGGCATGTGGGAAAGGTGGTTTGACCTCCTCTAGGAGCTCCTTCTCTTTCTTCCTTTTTCCTCTTTTGTGCTTTGTGGAATCAGGCCCACTCTGATATTCATTTCATCTCCTATGGAATACCTCTGAAAACAATGTCCTCCGCTTCACTCAGCCACGTGAAGAAGGGCTTCAAACACTCCAGAACGGCAGGCTTACCATGGCTTTCAGCTGATGTCATCACCCTGGCCTTAGCATAGGCACGGAATGACCGGTGTGTGTGTGTGTGTTTCAGTGTGTGTGTTTGAGTGCGTGTGTGTGTATGAAAGAGGAGAGAGGGGTCAGATGAGTTTGTGTATGTAGGTTTCTTTGTATTTGTGTGTCTGTGTCTTTGTGTGTCTGGTGTGTGCGTGCGCATATGTTAGTCTGCACGAGTATGTGTGTGTGTGTGTGTGTGTGTGTGTGTGTGTGTGCGTGTGAAAGAAGAGAGAAGGGTCAGAGAGAGAGCAGTGTATGTGCATCTATTAGTCTGGACATATGTGAGTAAGTGTGTGTGTGTATGTGTGTGTGTGTGTGTGTGTATAAGAGAATAGAGAGGGGTCAGAGAGAGAGGAGTTTGAGTATGTAGATCTCTTTGTGTGTGTGTGTGTGCGTGTGCATCTAATTGTCTGCACATATGTGAGTGTGTGTGTGTGAGTGAGTGCCTGTGTTTGTGCACATGTTGACAGCAGATTAGTCATGAGCGAAACAACTGCTAAAGCAGAGTCACAGAGGCGCAGCCGAGAGCCAAATTGCTGGTGCTTTCCTCCCTAATCTCCCTCTGGATCTCCAGACAGGTGATTGGGGACTTAAAGCACAAAGCCATCGTCTCCAACTCACTCTGACCTTCCCTCAAAAGAAAACAACTCCACTTAGGGCTGTCCTCCATTTCAGAGGCCACACTTGATAGCCGAAGGCTTACGTTGGTTACATTTGGCTGTTTCGGTTGTTGGGTCAGCTGTCCAGAGTTGTTTTCTCGGCCTGCTTTCTTACTGTACATACTTACGTACTTACTCTCCTTGCTTCCTTACGTACTCTTGTAGCTGTGTGGAGCGGTCCGGGGTTCAGTGGCAGCTTCTGTCAGTCAGGCAGGCAGGCAGGCAGGCAGGCAGGCAGGTCGGTGAGGAGGCGGTTGAGGCCGGCAGGTGAACTAGTCTCCTGAGGACGGTGCTGAGTCGGGCTGCACCTGAGAGAAGCTGGAGACCTGGCAGGCTACGCTCCCCAGGTGAACTCCTGACCTCATCGCTATGCTGAGCTTGGCCTCTTTCCAGGCTGTGTTCTCTCTCCCAGTCCCCCCTCCTCCTCTCTCTCTCTTTCCCTCTCTCCCTCTCTTGCTCCCTCGCTCCCTCTCTCTCAGGTCATGGCCCTGCCATTTTTCTGCCCTCCCTCCTTCACTCTCTGGCTGATTTCTAAGGTAGATGAAACATGGCTGCTATTTCCTTGAGTGACAGGCCCTAATATCATATAAAAATAATTTGGCATGATTGAGCTTGGACATATTTAGTCCCGGCCGCTCCACCGCGCTCTGCTCCAAAAGAGTACAGCATAGCTAATCAAGCTCAGGTCCAAAAGATTAGCTCTTTTGTCTCCATCAGAGGGCTTCGTCGTTCCTCTCTCTCTCTCTCTCTCTCTCTTCTTAGAAGAAAAGACTAATGACTGTGTGACGACTCCCCTCAGCTTAGAGTGGGAACAGCCTGAGTGAGGTTAGGGCGGTGTAGAGCCCCCCGCTCTCTCTCCCATCTCTGGCTTGTTAGTCGGCCTTGGCAGGAATCTGCTGGTCGGTGATAAGACACAACTTATCTTGTTGAGAAACAAGCGTCCCCCAGGGGCCTGGCCCAGGCACTTGGCTCCCAGACTCCAGCAGAAGTATGAGGCCTAGCCAGTGCTTTCATATGTTAATTTAGCATGTAATTTTACGTGAGGCTAGCATTAACTAATAAAGCAGGCATTACAAAGATGTCTAAGAATGTGTACCGCGTCGCACGATCCCGTGCCGTGATAACAGCACACATGTGCACATGTGCTACCTTCCCGGACCTGTAACTGGAACCAGACCCGTCGCATCAGTCCTTCCAGGCCCGGCTCTCGCCGCTCTGGGCCCCATTAGAGGGCAGAAGTGTGGGTCTGGACGCCTTATTATTGTAGCTTCTCAAGGCTGCGGACGGCTCCTTTCTTCCTCTCTCTGGTTTCCTTGCAGGATTAAAGGACGGGCGGGGGGTGGGGGTGGGAGGGGGTGGGGGGGTTGGCCTGGGTTTCTCAGACTGCTATCAGCACATCTTCCCCCTGGGCTCTACAGCACTCGTCACCACTGGCTGCTCACACACTGACACACACACACACACACACACACACACACACACACATAGACATATGTCACATAAATGCACATACATACACATAGAACTCACACACACATACAAACTCACATTCATGCTCAAACACACATAATATGCGTACATAAAACTCACGCACACACACACACACACACACACACACGCACACGTCCTGAGAGAGCTTCCTGCAAGTCATTGGCCCTCCCTGTCAGCCACAGTTTTAATTTGATTACAAGTGTGGAGAGATGGAGAGAGAGGGAGAGAGATGAAGGGGGGATAGTGTGTGTGTGTGAGGAAGGGAAAGAAGAAAGTGTGTGAGGGAGTGGAAAGAGAAAGAGAGAGAGAGGAGAGAGTGCCTAGCAGGAGTGTGTTTGTTTGTAAGACACTGAGTAAAAGAGTGAGAGAGACAATAACAATGAGAGACTCTGAATGTGTGTGTGTGTATATGTGTACATGTGTGTGCATGCATGTGTGTGTTTGTGTGTGTGTGTGTGTGTGTGTGTGGATGCGTGCGTGCATGCATGTTTGTCTGAAAAGTGTGTGTCTGAAAAGAGAAAAGGGGGGATCATTTGGTCTTAAGGCAGGGGTGTGTGTCTATTGTGTTTGGCAGCGATCATTCCCTGACTCGTTAGGTGAAAGAGTTCAGTGTAAGTGTGTGTGTGTGCGTGTGCGTGTGCGTGTGCGTGTGCGTGTGTGTTTGTGTGTGTGTGTGTCAGGAGCGAGGTTGCAGGTGCAGATTAGGGGAGGAACCAAACTGTCACGGGATTGTGTTTCCCTAAGACCCTTTTTGATGCGGCGCAGCCTGGTCTCTGTAATTAGTGGTGGAGCAAACGAACCTTATCCGCATTCACATCTCATGTCTCTGGAAAAATGTGTAGTCCTCCTCCCCCGGCGCCAAAGACAGACAGACAGGCAGGCAGGCAGACAGGCAGGCAGGCAGACAGACAGGCAGGCCGGCAGACAGGCAGGCCGGCAGGCAGGGTCTCAGGCTCTCAGCCGCTCAGCATGTGTGTGTACGTGTGCGTGCATGTGCGTGTGTGTGCATGCACATGTGTGTGCGTGTGTGTGGGGCACACAGTATCAGAGAAGCGCTCTGGTGTCCAAGCCACTCTCCCACCTCCCCCTGCTGAGACGCTGAGGCAGGGATCGCTCACTGTGGAACAGATCAAGCAGGTCTAGTCAACAACGCCAGAGTTGTGATCAAACGCCAGAAAACTATTTGGCTCCACACGCTGGCCAGCAACAACCACAGCAAACAAATCCCTTCAAATCACTCCAGTGTCTCAGTTATTGTGACAAGATGCATTAGCTCTGACAGGGCCAAAGTGGAGGGGGGCTCCAGATAGTACACACACACACAGACACACACGCACACACACACAAATGCACGCACGCACACACACACACACACACACACACACACACACACACACACACACACACACACACCAGGAAGTGAGTCCAGCCACAGGGCTCCTGACCATGAAAAAAGGCCTCTACCTCCTGGTCATCCTACTCCCATCTCATCTCCTCTCCTCTCCCTATCCTCTCTCCCACCTCCTCATCTCCTCCTCTCTCCCACCTCCTCACCTCCTCTCTCCTACTCCCATCTCCTTTCCCTATCCCCACCGCCCATCTCCTCTCCCTATGTCCTCCTCCTCTACCTCCTTGAGCCTCCCCAGACTCCCCTGCTCCTCTTTCCACAGCCTCCTGCTTTCTCCTCAGGCTCCATCTCAGCCTCTCTCTCTCTCATCTCCAGTCTTCTCTCAGCCTAAGGCTGCTACTCTCTCGACCCCCCCCCCAAGCCTCCTGCGTCCTCTATAGCTTCTGCAGCCTCCTCCTCTTCCCTCCTCTCCCTCTCCCCAGCCTCCTCTCCCCTCCTCTTCCTCTCCTCCTCTTCTTTTCTCCCTCAACTCCTCCTCTACCTCCTCTCCTCAGCCTCCTGCTCTCCCAGTATTCAGAGGCCTTCCCGAGGCCAGGTCTTGGTCCCTCATCTCCCAAGGGGACAAGCAACAGCAGCCCCCCTCTGGTCTGGCAGCTGAGCGTAAACACACTGCACCCTGTGCACCAGTCTCTGCGTGTGTGAGTTTGTCAGACTGCCACAGTTTGACCTTGAGAAGAGGAGAGTCAAGGTCAGGGTCGAGTCTGAAAAGGCAGCACTCTCCAAAAAGAGAGCGGGGGTTGACTCCGTGTGTGTGTGTGTGTGTGTGTGAGAGAGAGAGAGTGTGTGTTGGTGGGGTGGGGGGGGCATACAGGCACATA
>PYXC01001943.1:15000-30000 GCA_015244755.2 Tenualosa ilisha | reverse complement strand
GACATGCTGCTCCACTCGTAGGAATTTGCATCCCAGCATTGTCTTCAGTACATCAGCTTAATGTTACCTAAGTGAATGTGTGTGTGGCCTCTTCCACTTTACAAACTCAACACTGCTGTCAACAATTATGAGGATGGAGATGGATTTGGGTGCGATTGAACATGTAAAGGGGTCAAATATTCGGACCGTGCCATTTTCTTTTTTTTCTTTTTTTTTTTCTAGTCAGCCTATCATTAAAATATGTGAATCAGAATTAGTGGACGATTTGTCTTTTTCCTTCAGGAAACAGCATTTCCATGGAAAAATTAAGAGTTAATTTAGAGTTAGTGTAATTACATATGGGAGTTAATTCCATAGGCCTTTTTTTTTGCATTTAAATATAGACCATTAAGAGACAACGTATTGCACCAGTACTTTTACTTTTAGTACTTTTAGTACAAGTAAAAGTAAGTACTTAATTATAAAAAAAATAACTTCTACTTAGATTGTTGATGTTGTAGTTCTACTTTTACTTAAGTACATGTTTTGCTAGTTATTTGTACTTACTGAGTTTCAGTACTTCTTCCACCAATGCATGTTACACTGTCCCTGGATGTCACTGTGTTGCACTGCAAAAAGGTCATGAATATTACACCTCTTAGGGGTTCTCATATAATGTCAGTCCCTCTACAAAAAGTAATAGGTTTACAATACAGTACATAGGACAAATATGTAAATAAAATATCTAGACTGATTCAATATACATACTTATTTATATATTCTTTTTTTTTTTACTTTAAAGTTACACATTTTTTCAATCGCTAACAAGCATTAAACAAAACTTCAAATACTTTTTCTAAACTCTTAGCATAGCAAGACACCTACATCACATGATTAGCTAAACAGTTCATTTTCTTATCAAAAGCACATCCACTTAACAAAACACAGACAATCTGTCTCAAAATCAAATAATTCTACCCAACACAGCATGAGTTTTCTTTATACAGTCTGCAATTGGATAGGTTGACAGGTGTTGACAACAGATTGATGTTTTGTTGTATTTAGAGGTTTTGAAAAAGTGGTTACAGATTGGACAGAAGCATGTCAGCAGCCAGGAAGAATTGTAGGCCCGTGCATCTGCAACAATTCTTGAAGAATTTCTATGGAACATTTATTATGTAATGTAAAACGACTGACTTGTTTTAGACATTGCACACATCACTGTAGACACACACAAATATAAGTGGTGGTTATTGGTGGAGTTTTGAAGGCAATGTAGTCTATGAAAATTATTTGATTTTGAGCCAAATTGTCTGTTTCGGTGGTGTTAGCATATATATAAAGAGAGATTTTTTTTGCATTTTAAAATGTAAACTTAGCATTTTGTAATTGATAAGAAAATAAACTGTTTGGCTAATTGTGTGACGTAGGTGTTTTGCAATGTTAAGAATTTAGAAGAAGTATTTTAAGTGTAGGTTAATGCTGTTAGAGACTGAAATAAAGTGTGAGTGCTTTGTAATGCACACTGTACATAAAAGTGCTATAGAAATAAAACTAACTTACTAACTTACATTACAAATGGGTGATATAGAACTCAAGCATTGCCCACCATCCGGCACATTCTTCCAGTAAGTTTACTGAGTTTACTGTTTTTTCTCTCTCTCTCCTCCAGTGGAAGGCATTCAGCTTGCCTGCATTTCTTAGGAAATACCATCTGGACAGTGAATCGTTTTTTTGGAGTTAAGGAGATTCTTTTTACCAATTACAAGTGGAGCAAGTCCTTCAAGGGCATGCTTTAGTCTTCTAATTAAACACATGTCAGAACCTGGACTTCATAACTTTCACTCATGTTAAGAAATTGAGTCAGTACTTTACCTAAAGCCATTTTCACACAAGTATCTGCATTTCAGCTTGAGAATGGAAGGTGTATTTTTGCCATCTCTGGAAATGTAGTCAAAGGTATCTGAAAGGCTCACACAGCACCTTGTGTTTAATAATTCAGTCAGTGTCATGAAGACAGTGTCACCCGTCTTGAGTGGTAACCTAGCAGTGCTTCTCTCAGCAGGCATTGAATCAGACCTGACTAAGTGTGTGTGTGTGTGGGGGGGTGTGTGTATGTGTGTGTGTGTGTGTGTGTGTGAGTGTGTGTGTGTGTCACCTCTTGGTCTTTCCTGGCTTTCCCTCCATGTCTGTCCTTCGTAGAGACATAAGAGTGAACAGCCTTACAAACCTGCCGTATTCTCACACCTCCTGCGGTGTGTGTGTGTGTGTGTGTGTGTGACTGGTCTGAAATATTCATGTTAGTATTTCCTGAACAGATAATATATTTATGAGTTTCATTTACTCAGCTTGGAATAGCGAGAGAGAAGCTTTCAGAGTGGAGCTGTAAGTATAAGAGGGAAGGAAAGGTAGCCTGATTTAGAGTCTCTCTCTCTCTCTCACTCTCTCTGTGTGTGTGTGTGTGTGTGTGTGTGAATGATAAGGTAACCTGACTTAGAGATGGTAATATGCTGTAATCATTGAGTCAGATGTCTGCCCTCGCCTGTGTTGTAGTACATTACTGGAGTAGTACAGGATATTTCACATATATGGGGTCCAGGTCTCACATACATAAGGTCCAGGTAGTACTACAATGCATACAATACATCCAGATATCACAATGTCCAGAGTTTTGCCCTTGAAGTCATCTAAAATAAATTCTCCTTCACTGTGTTATAAATAACAAATGACCAGTCTAACTGTTGAGACAGAAACCCCACTCAGTGGCTCTGGTCCAAACCCACACCTTTCTGTCAGTCTGTTTCCACATGCTGCAGCTGATGCTGAGAGGACTGAGTCAAGTCCAGCACAAAAGGAAGTATTTGGTACAAGATGGAAGCAAGAATGATTTTATTGTGACGCATCATGATACATTGTGTTTATTCCACTACAGTAAAGTCTGTCCGCCCCTGAGCTTTAGTTTACTGGAGATGCTAAAGATGTCAATCACCTCACATTCAGACATTTTCATACTTTAGTCATTTAGATTCTAATAACGCATGTTTTGTAGATTTGTTTTCTACCTTTTTAATCATTTGCAAACATTTGTTGTTTGTTTGTTTGAAATAAAATCACTCAGTATAATTAATTCTATAATTAATTTAAACAAGCTGGTTCTCGTGACGCACAGCGTTGGCTTTACAGCCCTGGAGTAGAAACGCTTCGGAGTGTAAAGGATTCCATATGCACATATGAACACGAACGCACATCACATCACATCACCATCTGCTTACCAAGACAAAGAGCACAAGAGAAACAGGAATCTGTGCTGTTGCGTGACCACCAAATAATACTAAACAAACCTGCAGTTTTTTGGTCAACTTTGATGTCATGAAAATATGTTATTTTTATCATTAAAAAAGCCTCTTGACAACAGTTAACAAAGGTTGTATAATTTGTATAATATTTTAAATGAACTGAGTCAACAAAATCTGTATCAAGGTTTATTGGGGGAAGAAAGTGTTTTTTTGAATGCAGACTATTCTGCTTCTCTCTACCCCTCACCTTGTCCTTCTCTCTCTCTCTCTCTCTCTCTCTCTCTCTATCCCTCGCCTTGTCCCTCTCTCTCTCTCTCTCTCTCTATCCCTCACCTTGTCCTCTCTCTTTCTCTCTCTCTCTCTCTTTCTCTCTCTCTCTCTACCCCTCACCTTGTCCTTCTTTCTCTCTCTCTCTCTCTCTCTCTCTCTATCCCTCACCTTGTCCTTCTCTCTCTCTCTCTCTCTCTATCCCTCACCTTGTCCTCTCTCTTTCTCTCTCTCTCTCTCTTTCTCTCTCTCTCTCTACCCCTCACCTTGTCCTTCTCTCTCTCTCTCTCTCTCTCTCTCTCTCTCTATCCCTCGCCTTGTCCTTCTCTCTCTCTCTCTCTCTGCCTCTCTCTATCCCTCGGCTTGTCCTTCTCTCTCTCTTTCCCTCTCTCTCTCTATCCCTCGCCTTGTCCTTCTCTCTCTCTTTCTCTCTCTCAAATTCAAATTCAAATTCAAATATGCTTTAATTGCACAATTCACATGTTTTACAGGAATAATAAAAAAGGCATACATCAAAGAAAAGAAAAGCAAACAAGCCCCCCCCCCCCGCAACACATACACACACACACACACACACACACATCTTCGCTGGATTATGTATGCCTGGCTGGTTCTGGAAATAGGCGAGCCTATTTGTAGGTATTTGTCATTCTTCTCTTTTGCAGTAACACACAAAATGACCTGCAGGCCTCAACTACACAGACATAAGTAGACATGCTCAATAGGGCTTGCAGCAGTCTCAGGGTACACAGCCATTTCACTAAGACGGGCCAATCACTCTCCACACACACACACATCAGCAATCTGGGTCCCCTGCCTGGGCGCATTCGACTAATTTAACCAGACTGAGTGTTTGGCCCCCATCAGAGGCTCCATGGATAGGATTGTTTTTAAAGAGCTCTTTGAATGACGTCCCTTTTTCCACACCACTGAGCACACTCACTTGCCCTAGGGACCCTGTCGTGCCAGCGTGGGCGGGAGCACGCCCACTCCTGCCCGCCATCCATGGCTACCCCTCAGATGGGCATGCCAGTGCAGTCCAATGCCCACTGCATCCCTGAGTCCATGCCATCCTCAGATGGCTGTGGACAGCGAAACACACACGCAACAGCTGACAGCAAGGGACCAGCGCAGTGGAGCGCTCCAGTCAGCATGCGTCTATCACCAGCCATCTGTGGCCAGGCAAGGCCCACCACCCCACACTCACTCTGGCCTTCACTCACTCATTCATTCATCTGTTTTCATGGAGATGGGAAGGCTGTGAGCGAAACAAACACAGCATATTATTTAGCATCCCTGTAAATCAGTCCTTAGCTAGCCTAAGACAGTACACTCAGCCGTCGCACTGCAGTACACTCAGCCGTCACACTGCAGTACACTCAGCCGTCACACAGCAGTACACTCAGCCGTCACACAGCAGTACACTCAGCCGTCACACTGCAGTACACTCAGCCGTCACACAGCAGTACACTCAGCCGTCACACAGCAGTACACTCAGCCGTCACACAGCAGTACACTCAGCCGTCACACTGCAGTACACTCAGCCGTCACACAGCAGTACACTCAGCCGTCACACAGCAGTACACTCAGCCGTCACACAGCAGTACACTCAGCCGTCACACTGCAGTACACTCAGCCGTCACACAGCAGTACACTCAGCCGTCACACAGCAGTACACTCAGCCGTCACACAGGCAGGCTACTGAGATGTGCTCTGGTATGCCAGCCATAGCATAAGTGCAGGAGGAATAAAGAGAAGTTGGCTGCAGGCTGCTGGCTAACACACTCATCCTCACCAAGCACACAGCACTGGAGATGGAGTGGGGAAAAGATGCAACTCCTACTGAAAACAGATATGATTCTCATCTGTCGTTACAAACATTGTACCACAATTTCTTTAATCTCATTTGGTGCGTTGGAGCAGTAGTAACATCACCCGACGCCGACGCCGTGTAGTAAATATCAAACAACTTTGAGCAGGGTGATGGGTCGGGTTGCTAGGCTAAGTGAGGATGCTCCGCCAACCCCCCCACCCCACCCCCACACCCTTCTCTCTGCCGTGATGCTCTTCTCCATCTCCACCACCCTGCTGCCTGCACAACCCCAGCAGCTGTGGAACTATAGTGCAGTACAGCACCACACACACACACACACACACACACACACACAAACACACAGCACAGAGCGGAGCGGAGCAGTGGGGTGAAAAGTTCACAGCAGGCTCTCTGAAGCCCTGCGCATCACGTTCACAGCTCCCCGAGTCCTCAGAACCAGAGGCAAGCCAGCCGCACCCCACACAATTACAGGCTTTAGCATTAAGGAAATGTGTTCTACCACTCCAGCACGACATGGGCACGTTCAAGACGCCACAGCACAGGAGCCATTTAATATTTCAAATGCGATCCCGGGAAGAAAAAGTGAGAATGAATGTGAGTGTGCGTGGGAGAGAATGAGAGAAAAACAGGGAGAGAAAGAGAGGGGGGGATAGATGGATAGAGAGAGAAAATACAGGAGAGAAAAATACGATTATCAAACAAGTGGAGAGACATTCCTCCCTCATCTATTTCTTAGCAGATGAGGCAGCTGTGAAAATGTGAAAATGTCAGCTAATGTTGCGATCTGAGATCCTATCACTTTACCATCCACGACAGCTGCAGCGCTCAAGGTAGAGTCTCCTATTGGGACCAGTCAAATATGACTGCTGTGCAAAATTAGCCCTTTAAATTAGCCCTTTAAATCAGCCCTTTAAGTATGCTATCTAGTAAAAAAAAACACCAATCATGATGCATTTAAGAAGCCACACCAATTAAGATGCTTTGCCGTTTAAATTGTACTTTTTCACCCATAGCAAAATATACACACGTGCATAGGCAGACATTTATGAAAATGGATATGAGTTCCATGTGTTCAGGCCTTTGGTATACACAAACTCCACTTTCAGACATTCAAAATGATCGTTTTAAAAACAACCAACCAAAGTGGGCAAAAATTTCATCCTTTGCCAGCAGACAGTTTGGGCAAGTGACGCAACCGTGGCTTTGTGACACAACTTAGACAGCATTTTATGGCTGTTTTGAACCTCTGTGTGGACAGAATTATTTTAAATATGAGGTAGAGGTACTATTATTCTTTTAGCCCCAGACTCCACAGACTTTAGAGATTATATTAGATGTGGCGTTAGGTGTTAGATGTGTGCCTTGTGTCCTTTCTCTGGGTTAAATCCTTTGATCACCGGACCGTGGATCAGATATTTCACCTCTACTTCAGAGTTTTCAATGTCAATATCATAAATGCATTTTTATTGTAATTAATTATGATAAAGTATTAATAAATAATAGTTTGTGCTAAGGTTTAGGGTTGATATTAGTTTAGTAGTCAATCTAAGTTAATAACTTTATTTGTACAAATCTTGAATATTGTACACTCATTGCATTCAAGGAATTAGATCAATTACTGATAAATTGATTTATCCTAAATCAATTTAATTAACTCATCAATTAAAGGAAAATGCAGATATTGGCTCTGGGACTTTAAAATGGTTGAGACAAAGCTGTCTGAGATCTTAGAAAGTCACATAAATTCTGTCCCACTTACATCATGTCAGTAATATTCTGCTGTCTTGTCAATGCAAATACCCTCACTTCATGAAATCAACTACAGACGAGACTCGCACATCATTTACCTGAGGGGAAGTGCAAACAAAGCCCATGTTGTCCCCAGCCCTACAGAACCATATGTGTGTAGGAGAGTTGGCTTCTTCTCACGCCAGTTTGCCCAGATTGAGTAGGACAGAGAGGACTGCCGTGGTCTTCATTATGTCTGAGTACAGCCAAGAGGGGTGACACATAAATTATGGAGGAACAAGAGTGACTCGGGAGACAGAGGCAGGAAAAACACTCTCAGTAAAAAATGCCAAAACAACACCCAAAACACACACACACACACACACACACACTCTTCTTCGCCCACACATCACATGGTCCTGAAAGCCTTTGCGTCTTTGAAGGGGGATTAATTCAGAAGGAGGGTCCCGTACTTCGCTCCTCGGTCCTCTTTGAACTGCTCGAGACTCTTGATTATCCCCTGATGACTAAGCCTACAAGTATGGATCATTCAAGGCATTACTTGGGTGGCTGATTGTCACTGGATTACACACACTCAACACAGAGAACACGGCACTGATTTGTCTCATATTGTATCCTTAGAGATGGCTGTGCTGACACTAAGAGAGGCGAGATTAAGAAACTAATACATCCAGCTGACCTGCTGAGGATCCAGTCATGGCTAGACCTGTTCTGTAGTAAGTCCAGTTATGGCTAGACCTGTTCTGTAGTAAGTCCAGTCATGGCTGGACCTGTTCTGTAGTAAGTCCAGTCATGGCTGGACCTGTTCTGTAGTAAGTCCAGTCATGGCTAGACCTGTTCTGTAGTAAGTCCAGTCATGGCTGGACCTGTTCTGAAGTAAGTCCAGTCATGGCTAGACCTGTTCTGTAGTAAGTCCAGTCATGGCTGGACCTGTTCTGTAGTAAGTCCAGTCATGGCTGGACCTGTTCTGAAGTAAGTCCAGTCATGGCTAGACCTGTTCTGTAGTAAGTCCAGTCATGGCTGGACCTGTTATGTAGTAAGTCCAGTCATGGCTAGACCTGTTCTGTAGTAAGTCCAGTCATGGCTGGACCTGTTCTGAAGTAAGTCCAGTCATAGCTGGACCTGTTCTGTAGTAAGTCCAGTCATGGCTAGACCTGTTCTGAAGTCCAGTCAGGGATGTGAGGCCATTTTCTGTATTTCACAATGCAGTCTGAAGCCAAATAAATCGAATGGGGACCAATTCCCCAAAATGAAAACACACAGGATCTCTATAAAAAAACATAAAAAAACATTTAAAAATTGAAATATACAGGGTCCATTAAAAAACAGCCTCTAGCGTCTATGAAAAAACAAAAAAAATGTAAGTGCACACTTGAAAAATGAAAGCCTTTATTGCCCTGTAGACAATATTTGTCTTAGGCCTGGGGACAATCATAGGGGTAGGTGTCTTAGGGGGACAATCGTAGGGTAGGTGTCTTAGGCCTGGGGACAATCATAGGGTAGGTGTCTTAGGGGGACAATCGGTAGGTGTCTTAGGCCTGGGGACAATCATAGGGTAGGTGTCTTAGGCCTGGGGACAATCATAGGGTAGGTGTCTTAGGGGGACAATCGTGGGGTAGGTGTCTTAGGCCTGGGGACAATCATAGGGTAGGTGTCTTAGGGGGACAATCGTAGGGTAGGTGCCTTAGGGGGACAATCAGTGTTAAAACCCAGGATGCATTCAGTTGAATCACTCAGACTGGGTTGCTGTGATGCCCAGGCGTGCAGCAGGGCTTCAGTTGAATCACTCAGACTGGATTGCTGTGATGCTCTGGCGTGCAGCAGGGCTTCTCATTCGTTCCTGTCCTCTCTGTAAGTTCAGAATGTTTACTACAGTTTAATGACCTCAGTCACGACCGCAGCTGCGCCAGCAGAAAGTCACGCACAACATGTCACACCCGGAGAACTCAGTGTGGAGCAACGCAGCGGTGACATCACAATAACTCAGAACGCGGAACAGTTGCAGAACTGCTGTGTCTCCAGGAGTCAGGGCAGGCTAAGTGAAGCCAAGACCAAACACAGGCTCAGGGGTTTTGGTCAAAAGGTTATGACAAATGTGTGTGTGTGTGTGTGTGTGTGTGTGTGTGCGTGTGTGTGAGAGAGCATCAGTGTGTGATGTTTGATTTTGTGTATGTGTGTGTGAGCATCTGTGTATGAGTGTGTGTGTGTGTGTGTGTGTGTGTATGTGTGTGTTCGCGTGTGCTGAGGAGGAGAAAACAGGATGAGAAGGTCAGTGAGCTTCCTTCTGTCATCTTCAGCATTCTTTCACCTCTAAGAGCTGATGGACTATTCCAGAACGATTACCCTCCTGAAAAAATAGATCACGTGACACAAGAGGTGAATATCTGTTCAGATCCAATTCAACCTCCATTATTCTCATTACTCCTCTTTACGTATCTGGAATTGAACCGTTCTAAAAGACATCTTCATTTCAGCTGTGACATTTACACACAAGATGCTGATTATGACATGGTGATAAATTGCAGGAAGACACAGCAAAATATTCATCTTTCATTACTGTGGGTTGTACTCTGACGGCCGTAACGGCAGAACCTTAGGATCTGGAAACAATGAAACAATGTTTTTACCCAAGAAAGCCCCAGTGGAACCTCTCTCTTTTACGTGGCCTTTACTCTGTTATTTTAAGAAGACGGAATTCAGGATGGACAGACTTTTATTATTAAATATATTCAATTTTGGACAAATTTTAAAAGTCCCAAATGAATATTATTAATAAATACTCATCTATATCAACAGAAACAATAATAGAATAGATTTCATAGTATTATTATATATTAATACATTATGCAAAACGAAACTGTAATTATTATGTTATAATAATATTATTTCTTACCTTTCATTGCTGTAAGCTTTCAAAACCCCAAATGTAAAAGAATTAGAACACTAGGGAAAAATAGGTCAAATTCATAAATAAATTTGATAAGTACTGCTATTATATGCACTTCTATATACAATAATGCATTTCTGTTTTTATGTACAATTTCTTTGCAAGAATAAATTCACACCTTGCTGATGTACATGACCTTTGAAATTCATTTACTGATGTTAAAGGTTCTATGGGAACACACATGGCAAATGTATCATGTGCAGTTATGGAAAATAGTTTGCCAGTGAATATGCATCTAAGACATGTTATTAGCAGGAGTAAAGTGACTTACTCAGGAAACAGAAATCCAAACTCCCCAAACAATTCTCTGATTCTCATGCAGAGAAAGAATACAACAGAAGATTTGGTCACAGTTAAACCTGGGTTAAAGCCTGCCGTTAAACCCCGCAAAATTCCCCAGGGCAGTGCCCCTGTCCTGCTACTGCCCCTGAGGACACACATATCCTGTCAGAGCTGTTTGTGTGTGTGTGTGTGTGTGTGTGTGTGTGTGAGTATATGCCCTCATGTCCAGCTATTATCCCTGAGTACACACTTGTCATGTCATGAATATGACGGTGATGAACAGAACCGGACCTACGGCAATTAGTGTGTGGAGGTCAGCTTTGACAAACTGTACATTTCTGGAGGTCAATCATGAGGTCATGACCCCATGAGCGGCGTCTCAGTTGCACTGTTTGTGCTCTTGAGCTTTTGTTTGCCCAAGCGGAGCAGCCACCCTGTGTAATTGCCCTGACAATGCCAGGGCCAAACCGGGGCGAGGGCAGGAACAGGGTACAGCGGAGATGGACGGGGTGACCACCAGGGTTTGGGGTCGGACACAGCGGAGGTGGCCACGGGCCCCAGGGTTTGGGGTCGGACACAGCAGAGGTGGCCCCGGGCCCCAGGGTTTGTTTTGGGTCTCCCTCCCCACTGTTGCCGCCGTCTATTTTTGCCTGTAGGGAACCGGCTACATCGACGACAAGGGTGTGTGTATATGTGTGTGTGTGTATGTGTGTATGTGTGTGTGTGTGTGTGTGTGTGTATGTGTGTCGGGGCGGGGGGATCTGGTATGGGGGAGGTGTTGTCCTCCTCTCTCTCCGTGGGGCGAGGTCAGGAGTTCAGCAGAATAGACCTGCCAGCCTGCAGACACACAATATTCCTTCAGAGCGGGAGGAGTGGGGCACAGAGGGAGGCTGGGGGAGTCGGCGGGGGCGATTACGAGCCCACTCCCTAATTGGATTTAATGAGCGATTTAACAACACAGCGCAGCGCCATCAAATCAAACTGCTACTGTCCAGGCAGCTTAAGCCCGGGTCAGTGCACCCTAATGCCAAGATGATGGTGGGACCTCCCAAAATCCCCCCTGCCCGCCCCAACCACCACCACCACCCTCGCCTTACCCCGCCCTGCTTGGTCCTCCACCCCTGCCATCTCTCTCTCTATCTCTTTCTCTTTCGCCCTGTCCAATTGCATTGCCTGTGCCACAGTCAGTCTTTTCATTCATCTTTCTTTCTTTCTTTCTTTCTTTCTCTCCCCTCCGTCCCTCTTTTGCTTCCTCTGAGAGTCCCATATTCAGGATGTCTGAATCACATGACACCAGCTCCAGCGGGTCCAAAGCAATTTGGGCTGTGTGGATTCATTATTCTTAGCGTTATTAAGTCCAGAGGTCACTAGATAATTCAACTGGACAGGAGATTTTGTTGATTCTTTTGTAAAGAAAAGATTATTTCCCAAACATGAAGAGAGCAAGATGACAGACACTAGAAGAATGATTCTGTCTCTCTCTCTCTCTCTCTCTCTCACACACACACACACACACACACACACACTTTCTTTCTCTCTCTCCCTCTCTCTGTCCCTCACAGTTTGAATTCGGCAGATTTGCAACTCCAGGTGGACAAAGCTGATTTGCAGCAGTAATGATGGCCAAGCAGCTTAATTATTAGGTCAGAATAGAAAGCAGTGATGGCTGACGACCTGAGGTCTGGGAGTGCAATGGGCTCCGGCTTTCAACCTGCCGCAGGATGGGACCCTCCTCTTCTCTTGCTGGGACTCAAGCGGTGCAGAACGGCACTACTGGGCCGCCAGGCTGCTCCAGTCCTTATGGACTCCAGGACTAGTCCACGGATTAGTCAGTGATGTCGTAAATCATGAAACACATGAAGGCAAAGGGCTGTTTGACTGAGAATGTGGCAGAATGAGAATCAGCAGATCCTCATCAGTTCAGCTCGGCTCGGCTCAGAAGCTCATCCAGGACTGCAGAACCAACAGTAGTGAGCTGTACAGGCTTGGGAAGAACCAGCAGGACTGGGCTGTACAGGTTGGCTAGAACCAGCAGGACTGGGCTGTACAGGCTTGGGCAGAACCAATAGTAGTGGGCTCTGCAGGCTTGGGCAGAACCAGCAGTGGTGGGTTGTACAGGCTTAAAGCCTTCTGTGTTTCCTTCAGTGCTGTTTCCCTCAGTGTTGTCAGAGGTGTGCGGTGTTTTACCAAAGCAAGGGCATAAGGCTAAACCTTCCCTTTTTAGAGTCGTGTAGTGTTTTAGCAGATGAAGGGCCCAACAGCTCTGTGATCCATTGCTTATGTCATTTCTGTCCCTCTGTTTGCATGGGACACACTGCACTTTCGCAGTCGTGAGCGGAGATTCGGGAATGAAAAGAAAGCTTCTCCCAGTGACTCTAATTGAACCCAGATGAATGCATGCGAGCGAACGCTAACGCTAGCCAAGCAAGCATCTGCTAGCAGGCATACAATTAAACGCAAAGCTAACCTAATTTACAGGCCATATAAACAGCTTCAAAAGCAGCTAAGCTTCTACATAAGTGTACAGATGTTAATGACATATCTGATCATATAAGCCACTGGTCTGAATCGCCCGTCTGTACAAGTGACAGTGATATGAAAACAGTGGGCGCTGGATGGATGAGAATCCTTTTGTTGGCCGCGAGCGGCGGGAGCTTGAAGGGCTCACGTTTGATCCAGACAGTATTTCTCCACTGAGAGCACTAAAGGGCTCAGCCACGTGGAGACGAGCAAGGCGACATGAGTGTGTGTGTGTGTGTGTGTGTGTGTGTGTGTATCTCTGCTCACACACACAATCACTTGCTTCCCTCTCTTCATCCTGCTCTTGTCCTCTCTGTCTGTTTTCCTCCCTCTCTCCCTCTCTCTCTCTCTCTGTCTCTCATCCACCCTTCCCTCCCTCCCTCCCTCCCTGACCAATTTGCAGTGGGGTCAGTGGTGGGGCAGTGGGTCATCCCATACACTTGATTTTCACACTGTTTCTCTAGTGAACGCCACATCAAGTTAATCAGGGTTAACAATCACAGCGCATGAGTGCACAGCGCAGCCCTGGGCTTAGTGCTGCCATAAACTGGTAACACACACACAGAGAGAGAAAGAGAGAGAGAGAGAGAGAGAGAGAGAGAGAGAGAGAGCGGCCCTGGACTTAGTGCTGCCGTACACTGGTAACACAGATGGGGCGATAATCCCTACACTCATGGGGAGGATGGAGGGGGGGTCATGGAAAGAAGGACAGAGAGAAAGAAAAAAGAGAAAGAGGTAGAGACAGAGAGGATAAAAGGAAATGAGAAGGCTATCAAGGGTTATTGTTTCATTTTGCTTTTTAAGCTGTGCCCTGGTTATTTTAATTTTGTTGGAATGGTGATTACAACACCCAAATTGCCAGTTATGTGCGGTCTATATTACAACTAACAAAAATATAAGGCTATAAACATATTATATCCTGCCAAGAAAACACAGTTAACAAAATGTATCTATTGCATATAAGAATAGTACTATTTTGTATCTATAACATCTAAAGCACAGTACTATTTACAAGAAATCACATTTTACACACATTTTATTAAAATATTAGAAGTTATATTTTCAGTAAATCTTGATATGTAAAAACTGTAGAAGACTGACCACGCAAATACTTCTTGTGAAAGTAACATTGAACGAGGCCGCTGAGAGAGAGAGAGAGAGAGAGAGAGAGAGAGAGAGAGAGAGAGAGATACACCATTGACCGCTGAGACTGAAAAGTTAAAGGCTTCAGCGTAAAAAATGTGGAAAAGGCCTGTAAGAACAAAGTTATGAAGTCCCATGAGATTAAATCAGATCAGATTAAATTAACCACATTTTTGAAAGGAAAAACAAATCTGATTTCGGTCAAATTTGATTGGAACACAACAGCACAGCTAGCATTCAGTACAAGCAATTCTGACCATATATTTTATCTTTATAATTTTATTTTAAAAAAATGTTGCCGTCCCTGACTATTCCTGACTGAAGGCCGCTGGCCAGAGTGTTGCTTTATCGGGACCGTGAACAGAAGGTGAGCAGTGGTCTAAGAGGTGTGAAGCCGTCTGATGGACATGTCAAAACACTTCGGTCGTCTTTCCTCTGAGATTAATGCATTATATACAGATATGTCTTAGACAGCCCTTAAAGAGGGAAACAAAACAGACACAAATATTTTAACACTGAGCAAGAAGCCTCTCAAAAATAGGTAAGAGTGTTTGTCAGGTGACCTTTTACAAAGCACGACAGATCACATGGAGCCAAACACCTTACTTTTTCTTGCAGGTCTCTCTGCGGCAGGGGCTGTCCCCTTGTGCCACAGCTTTTAACCATTAGCACCGGATGCGCAGAGAGCACTTCTCAGCATCAAAAACATCACTTGAGCCTCACAATAAATTTCACACTTCATTCTCAATGGATGCACGAATGAATTATTTAATGCTGATTTCTGTGCCAGCGACACTCAGAAGTTTCCACAGCACGACTGTTTTTTGCTACTGGGCCGCGACAACTATCTGACAGCACTACACATCTTCAATATTTCATAGACTACAGCTTTAACATTCAAACGGAGAGCAACGCTGGTCTTTATCACATGACAAATCTGAACTGATTTTAAGAATTTTATGATATTAAATAAAATATATTCA
>PYXC01001943.1:0-5000 GCA_015244755.2 Tenualosa ilisha | reverse complement strand
GTGTGGAACAGTCCCGTTGGCCATTGCCCTGACGGGCTCGTTGGGAAGGGTCCCGTAGGAGCCCAGAGACTCGTGGGTCCCCACGAGGGGCTTCCCCTCCTCATCCTCGCCCTCCTCATCTTCATCATTCTCCTCATCCTCCTGCACAACCACCGCGCTCGCATCCCTGTGAACGGCCACGTCCTGAGGTGGGATGTCCCAGTACATCAGAACCACCGCCACTTGGAGCAGGATCCACATGAAGCACATGAAGAGCTGCACACAGACACACACACACACACACACACACACACACACACACACACACACACACACACACACACACAAACACACACACACACACACACACACACACACACACACACAACACACACACAAACACACACACACACACAAACACACACACACACACACAAACACACACACACACACACAAACACACACACACACACAAACACACACACACACACACACACACACACGATCACATGACAACGTTCTTAAAAAATACATATAATAATAATAACGACTAGGATCAAAGTGCAAACAGTCATAAAAATCTTTGGTAGTCTTGACACACACACACACACACACACACATCACTAGACTATGATCATTAATTCACACAGAGATCCTGTGATGTATAATTTTTAGGCTCTCTGGCAGCAAAAGCCTCAGAGCGGTGATGAGTGTGTCCCTGCCGTGCTTGTTGTCCTCCTACCCCCGGTGATGTGTACTTGTTGACCGCAAACGGACCCAGCTGGAAGTCAAAGAGCCGGAGGAAGAGGTTGAAAGCTGGACCTGCAGTACAAAGCACACACCACCCACATGTTTGAACTGAGTGGAAAACAGACTGCCAAGAGATGGGACAGGATCACATGCTGTGGGACTGGCCTGCTAAAGTACATCTGCTTAGCTCAGCAACACTCGAGGAAAGCAGCTCAATGTGATATTTACTTATACAAACACGTCTGACTTTGTTTACATATATGTGACATTTACCAGTAGAGACACATCTGACTTTGTTCAGCTAAATGTGATATTGACCCATAGAGACACATCTGACTGTTCAGCTAAATGTGATATTTACAGACAGAAACACATCAGACTTTGTAAGCAGTCACGCAGCATGCCCCATACATAACTACATTAACCTACATGATCATGAATTTCTTCATCCTTAGTAGAATAAATCTCATTTACAGCAGCTGATCAACAAGTTGTATCTAAACAGGACACACGACACAATGTTTCGGTAACACATCTTGACGGGTGAGTGCATAACCCATAACCCATCCATAAACCCTAACACAAAGGCTTTGAATACATTCATCAGTGCTTTATAAAGTATGACCTAATATTCTTTAAAGTTACATAACTGAATAATGCATTTCCAAAATAAACATCTCTGCACTGTATCCTCTGAAACGATTTGGTTATTCACACGCCTCTGCTCTTGTTTTCATATACTGCCTTATCTCCACGACCTCTCCTCACAGGGGATTAACTCGTGTGCAAGCCCACAGCACCACAGCTGTGCTGGCAGACACTCCTGTATGCGATTGCGCTCTCCTACTTCCTACTTCATAATTACATAATTATTCATCAGAATGTCAGTTAAGATAGCAACTACTTCCCAGTGCCATCCCCTCATAACACTACTAAGGCAGGTAGGCATTCACTGCAAAATTGCATGACAGTGGAGGGGCCAGACCAAGGGTCAATAATGAAAAATATGACTGAAGAGGGGGGCTTTTATTTTGAAGAAATGTGCATTCCATAGCACTCCATATTAATGCAACATATTAAAATAACAGGCATGAATGCTTCTTCACTATTAGTAGGTATAATATGAAGCATTTCTGTGCAGTTGCATGAATGTGCAATGCACTCCCTCGTCACAAAGACACCGAACTGAATCATGTTATCACATCATCGTGTTATCTCAGTTATAACTGCTCCTGAGTCCTGCAGGTGGACAATGGACCACTGCTCCATGGGAATTCAGGTGTGGGGTGGCGACAGTCATACAGTAGTTCCATTGATGGCAAAGTGGGACATAGTGAAGTGTGATGGTGTATTAACCTGCAAAGGATTCTTAGCAACTTGGGATTTTCATTATCTTGAATGACTTCTGAATTCCTTATTTAGCCATTTTAACTTTCTGTCACCCATGGGCTTTAGCACATCTGCCTTCCATCAGAGTTTGTGGGGAAAAGCGTTAGTGTGTGTGCCTAAAAGCGTTGGTGTGTGTGCCCCTAAGGTGTTGGTGTGTGTGCCCCTAAGGTGTTGGTGTGTGTGCCCCTAAGGTGTTGGTGTGTGTGCCCCTAAGGTGCTGGCGTGTGTGCCCCTAAGGTGCTGGCGTGTGTGCCCCTAAGGTGCTGGCATGTGTGCCCCTAAGGTGCTGGCGTGTGTGCCCCTTAAGTGTTAGTGTGTGTGCCCCTTAAGTGTTAGTGTGTGCCCAAAAGTGTTAGTGTGTGTGCCCCTAAAGTGTTAGTGTGTGTGCCCCTAAAGTGTTAGTGTGTGTGCCCCTAAAGTGTTAGTGTGTGCCCAAAAGTGTTAGTGTGTGTGCCCCTAAAGTGTTAGTGTGTGTGCCCCTAAGGTGTTAGTGTGTGTGCCCCTAAGGTGTTAGTGCGTGTGCCCCTAAGGTGTTAGTGTGTGTTCCCCTAAAGTGTTAGTGTGTGTGCCCCTAAAGTGTTAGTGTGTGTGCCCCTAAGGTGTTAGTGTGTGTGCCCCTAAGGTGTTAGTGTGTGTTCCCCTAAAGTGTTAGTGTGTGCCCAAAAGTGTTAGTGTGTGTGCCCCTAAAGTGTTAGTGTGTGTGCCCCTAAGGTGTTAGTGTGTGTGCCCCTAAGGTGTTAGTGTGTGTGCCCCTAAAGTGTTAGTGTGTGTGCCCCTAAAGTGTTAGTGTGTGTGCCCCTACAGTGTTAGTGTGTATGCTCCTAAGGTGTCAGTGTGTGTGCCCCTAAAGTGTTAGTGTGTGTGCCAGTAGGTACCCACCAATAAGTAGCCCAGCCTGCCGGCAGGCCATGACGGCTGCGAACACGGTGGAGCGGTCTTCAGGGGCCGTGCTCCGTGTCAGAAAGCCAAAGATGGACGAGCCTGCACCTGTGCCAATGCCTAACATGAGCACAAAAGATGTCAGCCACTCCCACCGCCAGAACAGGACTAGTTGGCAAGTCGCTACCTGTTAGTCCCTAGGAGTGGCCCAACTACTCCTTCAAGAGTTACCTCTCACATACTGTATGCTGGGATATGGCTTGACCTTTAGCACAAACATGAAGCCAAACGGAAATGGACAGCACATTTGAATACAGCTATGGATGCTCTGGCAGCTTATCATAGAGGTCAAAATCCTTAAAATGTTGAAGAAAAAAAGGTATTAGCAAGATTTGGCAACTGTACCTGCGATCAGTCGACTTGCCAATAACAGCCATTTGGAAAAACCCATAAAGTACATGAAGTTGCCTGAGGAAAATCACATGGGACAAAATGACATTGTTGCCAAAAGTTAATTCACTCATTCAGTCAGCATTAACTGGATTTTGAAATGTTAATCTGTACGTTCAAATAATTTACTTTAATTCAACTGAAACGGCTATGCTATGCACTCCAGTATAATGGTGGCTTAGATGTCAAATAAATAAATAAATCTAAATAAAACTTATTACGCAGTCTGTTGTAGCACATTTAGTAACAGGGTAACACCTTACAGAGCAGTATATTATGATTGCTTTGCACTTTCACCATGTACAAATGATACTATATATATATATCCATAATCAACTAACTAACCATGTTAACTAACTAGTGTAAGGAGGATGACTTCTTGAAGTGTGGTGAAAAGTAGTCATTCAATCACAAATTAGCAAGGAAGCACACAACAGTAGCCAGGAATCATTAAGGTCAAGATTAATACAGGAACAACTAAACATCACTATACATTCATGACTACAAACTTACTATGGTAAATGGATGGTTTTACTTTTTCTATGTATAATAAGCTGTACTTTCTAATTAATGTAAAACTTGTTCTGGTAGGCTCTGAGTAGTGACTGTCTGTAAATGGTAGTTTCAGTGGCTGTCTGTCTGTGATGTTTTCTCTGTGGCTTCACCTGCCTATACTCCATATCTAGTGGCAGTCATGCAGTTCCTCCGTCTGTCAAATTATACAACATGGTTGAGGTTTTTCATACACCTTGCAAATCTGCTCTTACTGGGACAATTCCAGAGTTATGGATGTGACACAACATGAGCAAGCAGAGTATTATTCATCTTTTGTTGAATTTGACATCAAATCTTCAGAATGTACCATTTGATGCTTGTCAGGCTACGAAATTTGGTCATGACCGATAGACCAGGCTTAATCCTTGGGGCGAAAGCAGCGGTTGTCTTTCAAACTGCCTCTGCATGCCACAGGACCGAATAGGATTTAACAGGATAGCGCTACGACCAATCACCGCCATCTTAGTTGTTTTTTTGCACTGTCACAGCCCTGTCATTGTGCTAAGCTCGCCCAATGACTCTCTACAAAGATGGAACGCTGTGATTGGTCCAACAAAGCCTTGGTAGAAGACCCACTGAGGCCCTATGGTGCGTGGCTGAATGTACCAGCGTGGCAAAACTATAGGGTACGCTAGGGTACCTCTAGATTTCTAGGCTACACATTTTATTCAATAAGTTATTCAATCCCAATTCAAAATTCAAATCCCTGCCATTTCATTGGCACTGTGGATGTGAGTCCATCTTCCACGGAATTCCCCTTCTACATTGGTGCAAATGTGCTATTTCTGCCATTATAGATATCTTGTGTGAAGTAGTACACAAGGGGCAAAGCCCCCAAGAAAGAAGACCCACCGGGTCGTAACACTTGAGACAAAATAGGTCCCGTTTTTTTCTGTCTTTTTATTTCCGTGTTTCCCCTTTTCATGACCCCACTGGAGATCGTTCCAGTTGTGTGTGTAGCCTGTAGAGCATAGTACAGCACAATAAGATGCTTTGGG
>PYXC01001942.1:97500-106825 GCA_015244755.2 Tenualosa ilisha | reverse complement strand
CACACCTCTTCACCACACACACACACCTCTCACCACACACACACACCTCTTCACCACACACACATACCTCTTCACCACACACACACCTCTTCACCACACACACACCCTCTTCACCACACACACACACCTCTTCACCACACACAACACCCTCTTCACCACACACACACCCTCTTCACCACACACACACACCCTCTTCACCACACACACACCCTCTTCACCACACACACCCCTCTTTACCACACATACACCCCCTTTTACCACACACACACACCCTCTTTACCACAGACACGCACACAACCTCTTTACTACACACACTCCTCTTTTACCGCACACACACCCCTCTTTACCAGACACACACACCCCCTCTTTACCAGACACACACACACCCTCTTTACCACACACCCCTCTTTACTACACACACACACCCTCTTGCCACACATACATCCTCTTTACCACACACACCCTCTTTATCACACACACACTCTCTTCACCATAAACACCCCTCTTTACCACACAAACACCCCCTTTACCACACACGCACACCCCTTTACCACACACACAACACACACACACACACACAACCTCTTTACCACACACACCCCTCTTTACTACCACAACTCCTCTTTACCGCACACACACTCCTCTTTACCAGACACACACCTCTTTACCACACACACACACCCTCTTTACCACACACACACACACCCTCTTCACCACCACACACACCCTCTTAACACACAAACACCTCTTTTTACCACACACACACACCCCTCTTCACCACACACACACATCCTCTTCACCACACACACACATCCTCTTTACCACACACACCCTCTTTACCACACACACACACCCCTCTTACCACACACACACACCCTTTTACCACACACACACACCCTCTTTACCACACACACGCACACAACCTCTTTACCACACACACCCCTCTTTACTACACACACTCCTCTTTACAGCACACACACCCCTCTTTACCAGACACACACCCCTCTTTACTACACACACCTCTCTTTACTACACACACACACACCCCTCTTTACCACATACATCCATCTTTACCACGCACACTCCTCTTTACCTCACACACACCCCTCTTACCAGACACACACCCCTCTTACTTACACACACCCTCTTTACCACACACACACCCCACTTTACCAGACACACGCACACCCCTCTTTACCACACACCCCCTCTTTACTACACACACACACCCTCTTTGCCACACACACCACTTTTTACCACACACACACACACCCCTCTTTACCACACACACTACTATTTACCGCACACACACCCCTCTTTACCATACACACACACACTCCTCTTTACCACACACACACCCTCTTTACCACTCAAACACTCCTTTTTACCACACACACACACCCCTCTTCACCACACACACACTCTTTACCACACACACACCCCTCTTTACCACACACACACACACCCTCTTTACCACACAAACACCTCTACCACACACAACCACCCTCTTCACCACACACATCACCACACATACACCCCCCTTTTACCACACATACACACACACTCTTTACCACACACACACACACAACCTCTTTAACACACACACCCCTCTTTACTACACACACTCTTCTTTACCGCACACACACCCCTCTTTACCAGACACACACACACCTCTCTTTACCACACACCCTCTCTTTACTACACACACACACCCTCTTTGCCACACACATCCTCTTTACCACACACACCCTCTTTATCACACACACACACCCTCTTTACTACACACACACCAACACCCTCTTCACCACACACACCCCTCTTTACCACACACACACACACACACCCTCTTCACCACACACACACACCTTCTTTACTACACACACACCCCTCTTTACCACACACACACACACACCCTCTTCACCACACACACACACCTTCTTTACTACACACACACACCTCTTTACCACACACACACCTCTTTTCACACACACACCCTCTTACCACACACACACCCTCTTTACACACACCTCTCTTTACCACACACCCCCTCTTTACCACACACACACACATCCCTCTTTACCACACACACACCCTCTTTACCACACACCTCTCTTTACCACACACACCCTCTTTACCACACACACACACATCCCTTTACCACACACCCCTCTTTACCACACACACATCCCTCTTTACCACACACACCCCCTCTTTACCACATACACACACCCTCTTTACTACACACACACACACTCTTTACCACACACCACACCACCCTCTTTACACAACACACCCCTCTTTACCACACACACTCACACACACACCCTCTTCACCACACACACACCCTCTTTACTACACACACACCCCACTTTACCACACACACACACACACACACCCTCTTTACCACACACACACACCCCTCTTTACTACACACACACCCCCTCTTTACACACACACCCCCTCTTACCACACACCTCTCTTTACCACACACCCTTCTTTACACACACACACACCACACACACCCTCTTTACCACACACACATGCCCTCTTTACCACGCACACCCCCTTTTTACCACACTCACACACCCCTCTTTACCACACACTCACCCCTCTTTACCACACACACACCCTCTTTACCACACATAGCCCCTCTTTACCACACACACCCCCTCTTCACCACACACACCCCTCTTTACCACACACACACACCTCTCTTTACCACACACACACACACACCCTCTTTACCACACACACACACACACCCTCTTTACCACACATAGCCCCTCTTTACCACACACACCCCTCTTCACCACACACACCCTCTTTACCACACACACACACCTCTCTTTACCACACACACACACACCCTCTTTACCACACACACCCCTCTTCACCACACACCCCCCTCTTTACCACACATACCCCTCTTTACCACACACACTCATACACACACCCACACACGCCTAGACACACAAACACACTCATATACACACACCCACACACACACACAGACACAAGCACACAAACACACATGCACACACACACACACACACACACAGACACACAGGCCTCTGAAGGTTTCCCACCGGACCACAGCCGTGGGTGTGGCACAAGTGACCTTGCTGAGAAGAAATGATTAAACACAGGCAGCACTTTCACACGTGGACACACACATACACATACACATACACACACACACACACACACGCACACACACACACACATACACACTTTCAGAAGGTTGGATGGGTATCATAGTGAACTAGTGCTTTGCACATTTGCTTGGCTTTCTCTGAATGTGACCACAGCATGTGTGCAACTACTTAATCCTTTTTAGAGAACCAAGAGCAATCACACACACACACACACACACACACACACACACACACACACACACACACACACAAATAAAGATGAATGGAGGAGAACCCAGAGCAATCAGAGGTGCAGGATGGGGTCTGCAACTGGGAGGTGAAATTAGATCTCAATGTTAAATAACTGAACACACACCCACACACACACACACACACACACACACACACACACACACACAAATAAAGCTGAATGTTAAATGAGCGACCAGCCAAGGCTCTTGAAAGAGCTCCATTACCACCACACCACCAGGAAATGGGCGGCGGCCATGACAGACCAGGAGAAGAGATGTTTACTCCAGCATGTGCCCGACTCATTCATCAAACTAGGAAACACACACACACACACACACACACACACACACTTCAGCCTGCGTCTGATTCATTCCTCAAACTAGGAAACAGGCCATGGCTCTGAAGATGAATAGTCCAAGTGCAGTGCTGTTTATTTGTCCATGTGTTTATAGAAATGTCCGAAGGATCATCTCATCATTCCTGCAGTTTAAAGACTAAGACCGATATATAAAGTAGCCATTTGCTCACAGCTGCAGAGAATGGAGGACCATAACATATTTGCCCTGACTGTTCTCTGGGCACATCTAAAATCTTGGAGCTTGGAGCACACACGCATGCACGCACGCACACACACACACACACACACACACACACAAATACACTCTCTTCCAAGCCATGCTTCTGTGCACACATACACACACACACAAATACACTCTCTTCCAAGCCATACCTCTGTGCACAAACACACACACACACACACACACACACACACACACACACACACACACACACACACACACACATACACTCTCTTCCAAGCCATACCTCTGTGCACAACACACACACACACACACACACACACACATACACTCTCTTCCAAGCCATACCTCTGTGCACAAACACACACACACACACACACACACACACACACACACTCTCTTCCAAGCCATACCTCGGCACAGTTATAAAACATGTTTGTGCAGAAGATTTGAAAGAGGCACGAAAACCAGATCATGTCAAGGGGGTCTTTTCTGGGGAACGTCAGCGTTGCTACGCCACCACAATACGTCCAAACTGGGAACAGACCAGATATGAAGTGAGCGTGTGTGTGAGCGTGTGTGTGTGTGTGTGTGCATGCATATGTGTGATCTGAAGTGAGCGTAGGCCTTGTCAGGGGCGAGCTGGAACAACCTCCTTAAAAAGCAGCAGAAAGATGTTTGTACAGGTTTATTTCAAGAGACTTTGAGTTTGTCACCAACACAAGGACCCTTAGTTAAACACAACCCCACCCCTCATCTGGAGAGAAAGAGAGAGAGAGAGAGAGAGAGAGAGAGAGAGAGAGAGAAAACAAGCTGTCAGGGAGTTCATCAGTACCCTACCCACTCAGTGAGGACTGTTGTCTTAAACAGTAATGTGTGCATGTGTGTCTCTCTGTGTTGGTGTGTGTGTGTGTGTGTGTGTGAGTGTGTGTATGTCTCTAATCTCTCTATTTATGTATGTATGTGTGTGTGTGTGTGTTGGTCTCTTAAGCGAGGGCCTGATCTGGGGACAGTCCAAACCAAACAGCTCTTTAGCTGTGTGTGTGTGTGTGTCCAAACGCCCCGTCACTGTTTTCTCTCAGTCTCTTTAGCTGCGTCTCTTTCTAAAATTAAGAGTCAGAGCACGACCCTGCCTGCCCCGCCTGTCAGAGGCTGTCATAACACACACACACACACACACACACACACACACACCATGCTGTTGGCACAGTCAGAAACAAAGAGAGGATGGTTTGTGTGTGTGTGTGCATGCATGTGTATGTGTGTGTGTGTGTATATGGAGGGTGGGGACATACTGTGGACCACACACAAGGGTTCTTGTGTAAGGATGTTTGGAGAAGATTCTGAAAGCTTGGGAACTTGGGATGTGTGTGAATCAATGTGTGGGTGAATGCCCATAACTACACCACACACACACACACACTCGCACGCAGACACACATTTAGACATACCTGCGTACTGACAGCTTTAGAGAAAGCAAACTGCAGTGTCTCATCTACCGAAGTGTTTTCTGAGAAAGTGAGGACAAGTGTGTGTTTAGAGTTCTTGGTTGAGAGAGCAGAGAGAAGTGTGTGTTTTGGGAAAGAGGAGAGAGGCGTGACAGTAGAGACCCCCCCAACACACACACACACACACACACACAGAAAACACACACCCTTTCTAAGAGAAGCACTCAAAATATATATCAGCAACATGAGCATAGTTAACTTCATGAAACCCACAAACAGACCTGATTTTTACTCCAATAAAACTACTTCATCTGGAAGGTAGCAAACTTATAATGGGGAAGATGGACAAAAACAACAAAAACAAAAACAACAAACAAATAGAATGATGCACCTGAAGCAAACAAACAAACAAACACAACAAACAAACACAAATACAACTAGTTTAACTACATGTCTGAGTAGATCAGCTATTTTCTGAATCCAACAGCTTTTCAGAAGTTGAATTAGTTATTTGGCCTAGTAGTGTGGTAGCTCACCCATACGCTCCATTTCCAGAGCATCAGCTCACAGCAGCAGAGCTTACATCAAGCCCGTGCATGGGAGAAGAGTTGTTTGCAAAAATGGGATTCTTGTTGCATGAGGGGTGGCATCATTTAAAAAAAGTAGGCCGATACAAAAGCCAATTCTGCTTCTTCTGTCAATCACGTGTGAACATTACAGTCAGATTAGAAAGACTATAATGCTGCAGGCATAATAAGAAATGTTGTATAACACAGGGAAATTAGGGAATTTTTTTCAGGACCCAATAAAGCACACACACACACACACACACACATACTATTCTTCCATTTGACATCCTGGGCACGGAATGTGGATTATGTGTGAAATTATTGTTTTAAAAGCTCTTTACCTATATGCAAGTGCAATTCCATACTATTGGTTACTGTTGTATGTCTATTGGAGAGACCTGTTAGTTTGGTCACTAATAGAATTTGAGCAGAAAAGTTGGACCCTTTCATTTATTTATAGGCCTTTTTGTGTGTTATAAAGTATCTACACATGTAGTAAACTACTCTTGTCTTTTTGTGTTATAAAGTATCTACACACGTGTAGTAAACTACTCGTCTTTTTGTGTTATAAAGTATCTACACATGTAGTAAACTACTCTTGTCTTTTTGTGTTATAAAGTATCGCCACATGTAGCAAACTACTTCTGCCATGTTTTTGTAACTTAGCTTGCTACATTTTTTCTTCAGGTAGCTTGAGTGTAGTGAAGCTTCATCTGATGTGGAGTAACTGCTAGCTTAGCTACCTATGTTTTCTGAGTAGCTTGCTCAGCGGGTACATCTAGCCACGCACCATAACGTCTTACCAAGCTTTGGTATGACCAATCAAAACGCCCTGTCTTTGTGGAGAGTTGTTGGGCTTAGCAAGAAAACGACAGGGCTGTCATCAGTGGGCAAGAAATAGCGGTCATTTGAATCGGCTTTGGCATCGAATTTGTTAGTTAGACCTGGGCTTTTCTTTGAGAGTTGAGCAGAAAAAGGCACTCAAGTCATTTTCAAAGAAGGACGTATTTGCTGTTTTGCTGATGTTGCTGTGATTGGTCGTAGTGCTATCCAGATTGAAAGACAACCGCTGATTCTGCCCGGTCTATTGGTCGTGCCCAGACGAGACATTTTGATGTTGGGGTGGGATGGCTTGTCAGGATAGGAGTCTGGCTCAATGGAGGAACGGAGGTATTGCTGAACTCAATAGTTGTCAGGATAGGAGTCTGGCTCAATGGAGGAACGGAGGTATTGCTGAACTCAATAGTTGTCAGGATAGGAGTCTGGCTCAATGGAGGAACGGAGGTATTGCTGAACTCAATAGTTGTCAGGATAGGAGTCTGGCTCAATGGAGGAACGGAGGTATTGCTGAACTCAATAGTTGTCAGGATAGGAGTCTGGCTCAATGGAGGAACGGAGGTATTGCTGAACTTTGCTCTGGCTGGCAGTACGGGTCGGGAGACTGAATTCGTTTTAGCGTTATAGCATGCCTACACACACACACACACACACACACACTCAAACACACACAAAAAGACCAAAAACACACTCAAACATACACAAACAAACTAAAACATACACAAACACTCTCAACACACTCATACTGTCAGACATACACAAACACACTCAAACATACACAAACACACTCAAACACATTAAACACTACTGCAAATTTAGGCCCAATTCATCTCACCTGTTAGCTCATTGACACATACACACACTTGCACACACTTGTACTCAGATTCTGTCAGAGATCAAATCTGAGCATAGAGACCAGAGAAGACCATAGTACTGACCATAGTACTGACCATAGTACTGACCATAGTACTGACCATAGTACTGACCATAGTACTGACCATAGTACTGACCATAGTACTGTAGAATATGCAGCAGCTGGTGCTACTGAGGCTAATAGATCTAAGTGTTAGACTGACACTCTAAGAATGACAGCACTGGCTGATATTGCACACTGTTGTCTATGTATCATCCTTCTGTGTGTGTGTGTGTGTGTGTGTGTGTGTGTGTGTGTGTGTGTGTGTGTGTGTGTGTGTGTGTGTGAAAGAATGACAGCACTGGCTGATATTGCACACTGTTGTCCATGTATCCTCCTTCTGTGTGTGTGTGTGTGTGTGTGAAAGAATGACAGAACTGGCTAATATTGCACACTGTTGTCTATGTATCATCCTTCTGTGTGTGTGTGTGGGGGGGGGGGGGATGAATGACAGCACTGGCTGATATTGCACACTATTGTCTATGTATCCTCCTTCTCTCTGTGTGTGTGTGTGTGTGTGTGTGTGTGTGTGAATGACAGAACTGCCTAATATTGCACACTATTGTCTATGTATCCTCCTTCTCTGTGTGTGTGTGTGTGTGTGTGTGTTAAAATGAATGACAGCACTGGCTGATTTTACACACTATTATGTATGTCTCCTCCTTCTGTGTGTGTGTGTGTGTGTGTGTGTGTGTGTGTGTGTGTGTGTGTGTGAATGGCAGTACTGACTGATATTACACACTATTGTGTATGTCTCCTCCTGCAGGCTCACATTAACAGTGAAGGGTCTGTTTGTGTTTAAGGGTAAACAGGTTGGAAAGATGGTCTGTTTGTGTTTATGGGTAAACAAGTTGCAAAGAGGGTCTGTTTTTGTTTAAGGGTAAACAGGTGGTGTTGGCAGGGTTTGCCCAGGGGCCCACTTCCCATGCACTTCACACACACACACACACACACACACACACACACACACACACACACTCTCTCTCTCTCTTTCTCTCTGGGTCTCTCTCTCTCTCTCTGAAGAGTTAAACTGTCATTAATCACAGCAATGCACACAGGGAGAGAGAGTGAGACATATGCTCACACACACACACAAACTTTCACAGACAGATGTGTGTGAGCTCTACTGTGCTCTTGGCTGGGAGCTGATTAGGCTGATGGGTGATGATCTGACTCAGAGTGTGGAACATCCTTCACTTTACAACACACACACATACACACGCAGACACACACACACACACACACACCAAAGTTGCCACAGGTGTCTCCTGTCTCCCACAGAGAAGAGAGGAGCAGAAAGCACCTGTGGTACTGACTCAGAGCACGTCATCTGCAATCAGTGCACACACACACACACTCACACACACCCATCTCACAACGCACTGCACCTGTAGTACTGAGCTGTAACACGTCACACAGCACGTTATCTGCAGTCAGTAAAACACACACACACACACACACACACGTCAGCATGTCAGGCTCCACGGCACGCTAGAAGAGTTTGCTTTGGTAGGAGTCTTGTTTTGTCCTGAAAGGACTTATTTTTCCATAATGACCAGTGGACAATACATTATACAACTCTCTGCCAATACATTATACAACTATCTGCCAAACGAGAAGAGAAACTTCACAC
>PYXC01001942.1:65000-92500 GCA_015244755.2 Tenualosa ilisha | reverse complement strand
GACTGTAGACTCTCATGGAGTAAGGAAGTAGTTTGAAGTAATACCTCCAGGACAGACAATATCCTGTGCACCCGTCTCTCTCTCTCTTCCTCTGTCTCTTACTCTCCTGGGCTCTCTCTCTCTTCCTCTCTCTCTAGCAGATGTCTTGACTGTCCAGCTGTGTGGAATGAGGGACAGGGAGGGATTGAGGGAGGCGGGGAGGGGTAAAGTGATTCTTCCTATTTTCAGTTCTGATGGCGTTCACAGATCTGGAAGTTAGAGGGTAAGAGAAAGAATGAGAGAGAGACAGAGAGAAAGAGAGAGGGTGATAAAGAGAGAGAGGGAGAGAGAGAGAAACAGAGAGAGGGAGAGAGAGCAGGTAAGAGAGAGAGAGAAAGCCCCACTCACATACATTGCTACTCGCCCATCGCTAAACTATGACCGGTAGTGGAATGTGAGTGTGTTTGAGTGACACAGACAGGTGACAGGTGAGGGACAACCAGCAATGAGATGTGGGCGGGTACCGCGGGTACAGCGATGCAAGTGAAGTGATTACCAATCCGAATGGAGGATAGCTTTGATTGACAGTTGAAACTGAAACAGCAAATTCTCTAGAGATTTGCCATTTGGAAACAAAATGGAAACAAATTAAATGACAAGTGTGTGAACTATAAGAGATGTAAACATATTACTATACACAGGTGTGTGTGATTATAGTGTGTGAACTATAAGAGATGTGAACATATTACTATGCACAGGTGTGTGTGATTATAGTGTGTGAACTATAAGAGATGTAAACATATTACTATGCACAGGTGTGTGTGATTATAGTGTGTGAACTATAAGAGATGTAAACATATTCTATGCACAGGTGTGTGTGATTATAGTGTGTGAACATATTACTATGCACAGGTGTGTGTGATTATAGTGTGTGAACTATAAGAGATGTGAACATATTACTATGCACAGGTGTGTGTGATTATAGTGTGTGAACTATAAGAGATGTAAACATATTCTATGCACAGGTGTGTGTGATTATAGTGTGTGAACATATTACTATGCACAGGTGTGTGTGATTATAGTGTGTGAACTATAAGAGATGTGAACATATTACTATGCACAGGTGTGTGTGATTATAGTGTGTGAACTATAAGAGATGTAACATATTACTATGCACAGGTGTGTGTGATTTATGTGTGGTAGAGATGTAATATTACTATGCACAGGTGTGTGTGATTATAGTGTGTGAACTGTAAGAGATGTGAACATATTACTATGCACAGGTGTGTGTGATTATAGTGTGTGAACTGTAAGAGATGTGAACATATTACTATGCACAGGTGTGTGTGATTATAGTGTGTGAACTGTAAGAGATGTGAACATATTACTATGCACAGGTGTGTGTGATTATAGTGTGTGAACTGTAAGAGATGTGAACATATTACTATGCACAGGTGTGTGTGATTATAGTGTGTGAACTATAAGAGATGTAAACATATTACTATGCACAGGTGTGTGTGATTATAGTGTGTGAACTGTAAGAGATGTGAACATATTACTATGCACAGGTGTGTGTGATTATAGTGTGTGAACTGTAAGAGATGTGAACATATTACTATGCACAGGTGTGTGTGATTATAGTGTGTGAACTGTAAGAGATGTGAACATATTACTATGCACAGGTGTGTGTGATTATAGTGTGTGAACTGTAAGAGATGTGAACATATTGCTATGCACAGGTGTGTGTGATTATAGCTTGGAAAGTGTTTCCCTCTGACACTTTTGCAGTGACTAGTAAACAAACACACTTCAGCAGTGACTAGTAAACAAACACACTTTAGCAGTGACTAGTAAACAAACACACTTCAGCACTGACTAGTAAACAAACACACTTCAGCAGTGACTAGTAAACAAACACACTTCAGCACTGACTAGTAAACAAACACACTTCAGCAGTGACTAGTAAACAAACACACTTCAGCAGTGACTAGTAAACAAACACACTTTAGCAGTGACTAGTAAACAAACACACTTCAGCACTGACTAGTAAACAAACACACTTTAGCAGTGACTAGTAAACAAACACACTTCAGCACTGACTAGTAAACAAACACACTTCAGCAGTGACTAGTAAACAAACACACTTCAGCAGTGACTAGTAAACAAACACACTTCAGCAGTGACTAGTAAACAAACACACTTCAGCAGTGACTAGTAAACAAACACACTTTAGCAGTGACTAGTAAACAAACACACTTCAGCACTGACTAGTAAACAAACACACTTCAGCAGTGACTAGTAAACAGAAGACCTTGGTAACGAGCCCACAAGTGAGTGTATGTCAGCAAGAAAGCGACACGCGATGAGTGAGTAGTGATACATGTGAACGACCCTTAAGAGAGAGAGAGGGTGAGAGCAGTGGCAGAGGCCTGGGAGAGAGAGAGAGAGAGAGAGAGAGAGAGAGCAGTGGCAGAGGCCTGGGAGAGGGAGGGAGAGAGAGAGAGAGAGAGAGAGAGAGAGAGAGAGAGAGCAGAGGCAGAGGCCTGGGAGAGAGAGAGAGGAGAGAGAGAGAGAGCAGTGGCAGAGGCCTGGGAGAGAGAGAGAGAGAGAGAGAGAGAGAGAGAGAGAGCAGAGGCAGAGGCCTGGGAGAGAGAGAGAGGGAGAGAGGCAGTGGCAGAGGCTGGGAGAGAGAGGGGAGAGAGAGAGAGAGAGAGAGAGTGGAGAGAGAGAGCAGAGGGCAGAGGCCTGGGAGAGGGAGAGAGAGAGAGAGAGAGAGGAGAGAGAGAGAGAGCAGAGGCAGAGGCCTGGGAGAAGAGAGAGAGAGAGAGAGAGCAGTGGCAGAGGCCTGGGAGAGAGAGGGAGAGAGAGAGAGAGCAGTGGCAGAGGCCTGGGAGAGAGAGGGAGAGAGGGAGAGAGAGAGAGAGAGAGAGAGAGAGAGAGAGAGAGAGAGGGATCGGGCTTCTGTATGGGAGTAGGAGGTGTGCTCATGATATGTGGGTGTTTCTCCAGCGGAGTGGCACAACTCTCCTCCTCTTCTTTTCTCTCACTACCTTTTCTTCCTCTTCTTCTCTTTCCAGTCTGACCTTTCATCCCCTTCTTCCTGTACCTAATCTTCCTCATACTCACACACTTATGCCTCCCACTCTCTGTCAATTGATCTCTCTTTTCCTGTCCTGCTCACACACACACCACACACACACGGGCACACACACATGCACATTCTATCTCTTTCTCTCATTTCCTCTCTCACACCCAAACACTCTTGCTCCCACAGAATCCCCTGCCCCCCCCAAACACACACACACACACCACACACACACACACACACACACACACACACACACACACAGAGCATGCACATACATTCTAAACATACACATATGCCTGATAACCTATAATCTGTATGTACCAGTATGGATAAACACACACTCACACTCAACTCAGTGTTTTTTTTAAAGCACTCATCCATGCACACACTGTGCTCTCCCTGCCTTGCCCCACTGTCTCACACACACTCACACACACACACACACACACACACACACCACACACAAGGTCCACTGAGTAACCAGTGGCTGCAGACCAGTCTCATATAATCAGTATACTGTGTGTGAATCATGTCGCAGACGCTTCTACCCAAAGTGACTCATTTGTCAGCTTTTAATCAAGATCAATGGCAGGGTTAAGAGCCACTATGCCACCACCACCCGGGATGTATGCAGATCTTAATGTGTGTGTTCATCTTTCTGTACCTCTGTGAAATAATGTGTGATGTGCACTTGTGTGTGTGTGTGTGTGTGTGTGTGTGTAATTAGGTGAGTAAATGTGCCTGTTAAGACAGCAGGAGGAAGAAAGAAGAGTAGAAGGATTAGGCTCATCATCTGTGTGTGTGTGTGTGTGTGTGTGTGTTTGAGGAGGAAGGGTAGATGATCTGTGTGGGTGAAGGCAGCCGGAGGAAGGAGAGTAGGATGTGTGTGTGTGTGTCTATGAAGAGGAAGAGTAGGATATCTTCATCGTGTGTGTGAGTGTGCGTGTGTGTGTATGAAGAGGAAGAGTTGGATATCTTCATCTTGTGTGTGTGTGTGTGGGTGTATGAGGAGGAAGAGTAAGATATCTTCATTGTGTGTGTGTGTATGAAGAGGAAGAGTAGGATATCTTCATCGTGTGTGAGTGTGCGTGTGTGTGTGTGTGTGTGTATGAAGAGGAAGAGTTGGATATCTTCATCTTGTGTGTGTGTGTGTGGGTGTATGAGGAGGAAGAGTAAGATATCTTCATTGTGTGTGAGTGTGCGTGTGTGTGTGTATGAAGAGGAAGAGTTGGATATCTTCATCTTGTGTGTGTGTGTGTGTGGGTGTATGAGGAGGAAGAGTAAGATATCTTCATTGTGTGTGTGTGTATGAAGAGGAAGAGTAGGATATCTTCATTGTGTGTGAGTGTGCGTGTGTGTGTGTGTATAAAGAGGAAGAGTTGGATATCTTCATCTTGTGTGTGTGTGTGTGTGGGTGTATGAGGAGGAAGAGTAAGATATCTTCATTGTGTGTGTGTGTATGAAGAGGAAGAGTAGGATATCTTCATCGTGTGTGAGTGTGTGTGTGTGTGTGTGTGTATGAAGAGGAAGAGCTGGAGACGCCTCAGACTCCTCGGGTGTCACATCCGTCTCTGCGCTACAGGAAGCGGCGTCACGATGTCACAGGGCGTTTTACGAGCTGTTCCATATCAGTGGCTCTGAGCGGCGCCGTCTCACAGGTAGTCATGTCATCATTATGGGCCGGAGGTCCGTCTGCCCGACCCGGCCCACCGCCGCCTCCCCCACACCGGCCATGTGTTCCTGGGTTTGCTTTCCCCATCAGCAGGCTGTGTGTGTATGTGTGTGTGTGTGTGTGTTGGCAGTGGGATCCAATGGGAGGCCTGATAAGAGCTGCCCTGTGACGACCTCTTGATATACGCTTATGTGTGTGTGTGTGTGTGTGTGTGTGTGTGATGACCTCACCATTCAGCCCGCGGGCCTTTAACCAGACTCATTATTTTTTATGTGAAACGTCTCGTTTACTCAGATTGATGGAGTCCTCACAGCACGACCAGCTTCTATTGGAGAGAGCAGAGTAGATCTTTCTGTGTGTGTGTGTGTGTGTGTGTGTGTGTCTTCTATTGGAGAGAGCACAGTAGATCTTTCTCTCTCTCTCTCTCTCTCTGTGTGTGTGTGTGTGTGTATGTCTTCTATTGGAGAGAGCACAGTAGATCTTTCTCTGTGTGTGTGTGTGTGTGTGTGTGTGTGTCTTCTATTGGAGAGAGCACAGTAGATCTTTCTCTCTCTCTCTCTCTCTGTGTGTGTGTGTGTATGTCTTCTATTGGAGAGAGCAGAGTAGATCTTTCTCTGTGTGTGTGTGTGTGTGTGTGTGTGTGTGTGTATGTCTTCTATTGGAGAAAGCACAGTAGATCTTTCTCTGTGTGTGTGTGTGTGTGTGTATGTCTTCTACTGGAGAGAGCAGAGTAGATCTTTCTCTCTCTCTCTCTCTCTGTGTGTGTGTGTGTGTATGTCTTCTACTGGAGAGAGCAGAGTAGATCTTTCTCTGTGTGTGTGTGTGTGTGTGTATGTCTTCTATTGGAGAAAGCACAGTAGATCTTTCTCTGTGTGTGTGTGTGTGTGTGTGTATGTCTTCTACTGGAGAGAGCAGAGTAGATCTTTCTCTCTCTCTCTCTGTGTGTGTGTGTGTGTGTATGTCTTCTACTGGGGAGAGCACAGTAGATCTTTCTCTCTTTCTGTGTGTGTGTGTGTCTTCTATTGGAGAGAGCAGAGTAGATCTTTCTGTGTGTGTGTGTGTGTCTGTGTGTGTGTCTTCTATTGGAGAGAGCACAGTAGATCTTCCTCTCTCTGAGTGTGTGTGTGTGTGTGTGTGTGTGTGTGTGTGTGTCTTCTATTGGAGAGAGCAGAGTAGATCTTTCTCTCTGTGCGTGTGTGTGTGTATGTCCTCTATTGGAGAGAGCACAGTAGATCTTTCTCTCTCTGTCTCTCTCTGTGTGTGTGTGTGTGTGTGTGTGTCCTCTATTGGAGACCACAGTAGAATGAAAGTCTAGTGGAATGAAAAGGCACATATAATTCCCCAGGCTCTTTATCTTTATCTCTTTCTCTGTGTGTGTGTGTGTGTGTGTGTCTGTCTGTGTGTGTGTGTGTGTGTGTGTGCCTGTGTCTGTCTGTGTGTGTGTGTGTGTGTAATGTACTTCTTACTTAGTGTACTTCTGTTCTTAGAGTATATTTGTGTGTATTTATATGTGTGTACATGGGCATGGATATTGTTGATACTATCACATGTTAAATGTCCTGTGACTTGCCCAGTCAGGGAGGTAAAGTCAAGTTTACAATAATATTTATGGGCCATATGCAGTGTGATTAGACTTCGTTTATTTCCTCTAGGGAGCATTACCATACAATAATACACCAATGGGCTTCATTCATTTATTCAGATCCTCTGCTCATGTTCCACTGTTCAACAGGAAATAGCATAGTTCAGTGTCAATGCCAGTTCAGTCTCTACATCTGTGTGTGTGCGTGTGTGTGTGTGTGTGTGTGTGAAAGGGATGGAGAGAGGCTGTGTGTATGTTTAGATTCGTGTGTATATTTGTATATTTGTCCCAGTTCATGTGTAGCCTGGTGGACCAGACTCACTTCACGTCCCTCTGTGTAAAGAGTCTGGCTGCTCTCAATAAGCATGTTTACTTCCTGGTGGGTAGAGACTTTCTGAGAACGTTAAAACTATTTATTCTGACTTCAATCTCTGTTCACTGACTGGATGCTAAAAATATTAGAATGGGAAACCAAAGCCTTTGGAGAGTTCCTTGACGTAGTACTGTAGCAAAATACAGTATTGAGTGGAGGTGCTACAGCAGCACTAGCATGGGAGTTCAACATCCGGTTGCTATGTTACAGGACTAACACCTGAGCCTCTCTACAGAGCACTACACTAGACTACAGGACTTGTGTGTTGGAGCAAGCACTCTCTCCGTCTCTCTCTCTCTCTCTCTCTCTCCGTCCGCGCGCGTGCGTGCGTGCGTGCGTGCGTGCGTGCGTGCGTGTGTGTGTGTGTGTGTGTGACTGTGTGACTGACTGACTGACAGACAGACTGACAGACTGACAGACTGACAGACTGACTGACTGACAGACAGACAGACAGACAGACACACACACAGACACACACACAGACACACACACAGACACACACACACACACACACACACGACCCATTCCATTCATGCTGACAACAGTGGGCTCTTTCGCAAACATAGGACAAAAGCTAGGAATAATTTTCTTCACTGAATGTCCTTGCAGTCATGTTCCAAAAGTTCCCATCATAAAATAATGAGTAGCCTATCTATAGCCTGTTTATAGCATATCTATAGCCTGTTTATAGCCTATCTATAGTCTGTTTATAGCCTATCTATAGCCTATTCTTAGCTCTTCTTTGAATCCTGTCCAACTTCACGGTAGCTTAGGCTTACTCTGTGAAGTTTGTTGAATTAGAAGAAGTAGAAATCATTTCAATGGGAAATTCAAGGTCTGCATCTCTACTCCATCGTCTATCGTTAAGCCACTTGAGTCGGGACACCAGCAGTGTGATTGAAAGCAGCTTCGTTTCCACAATTACGTTCACTTGGAAGCCTCCAGTTCTCCTATTTTCACTTGACCATGATGACTGCTAAGCATCAAGCCGTGCTTCAATCCATTGGCTAAAACTGGTTGCCAAGACGCAAACTTTGCCTCCCTAGATGACAGTATTTGAGTATTTAAGTATATAGCATTTACAGTGTAATGGAGCAGAATGTACAGTAGGGGAACTGTTTCCCCATGTTGACTTTAGAAGAAACCCTGATATGATGATTTGAATGAGAGAAACCCTGATAAGACGATTTGAATGAGGGAAATGCCAATGAAATGTGTGTGTGTGTGTGTGTGAGTGTCCACTAGACTGGCATGTGTGTGTGTGTCCAGTAAACTGCCATGTGTATGTGTGTGTCCAGTAGACTGGCGTGTGTGTGTGGGTGGGTGTGTGTCCAGAAGACTGGCATGTGTGTTTGTTCAATATCACTTGATCACTCCCAGATGATACCCCCTCAAGACCTCTTGCCTAAGGGGGCAACTGTGGGTCAGTGGTGGGGGCAGGATGGAGCTACTGGGGTTGGGGGTTGGGGGACAAAGTCAATGCCTCACGGCAATACCCCTCCCACCACACCCCCCTCACCAGAGTCCCAGGCCAAAGATGCTGAGATGCAGGGTGAACTGGATCAAGTCCTCCAATACCTCTGAAAACTCCGCACTCCAGCAGAGTGAGTGAGTGTGTTTTAAGTGCTTCCTTGTGTTCCTGCTGACTGACAGGTCTAAGAGACATCCACTAATCCACACCTGCTCTACAGGGGAACCAGTCCAGGTGTCACACAGATCTTGTAGTTTGGAGATGATTCTGTGTCGGTTCTCAAGGACTTGATGGAGCAGGAACCCAGATGGAACTTCATGGAGGGGGAATCATTCACACACTATCCACACCCACTTCACCTCCTGCACCCCCATACACACACACACACACAAACCCTCCCAGAGAGAAAGAAAATTTGTTCAGCACAAAAAAACTCCTGTCCATACTGTCACAGCTGGTAACTAGGATCAGACATCTACTGATTCCCTCCATATCGGTTCCTCACTCAGGATACAAAACCATGTTTTTAGCAATCCTGAGTGCACAGTGTGAAATGAAAATATACCTCCAATGTCACACCTCACAATCCCACACACAGCTGTGGGGCACAGTCGTGTGTGTGTGTGTGTGTGTGTGTGTGTGTGTGTGTGTGTGTGTGTGTGTCTGCGCTTGTATGTCTGTGAATATGTGGTGATTATGGCCGCATATACCAGAGCCTATCAATGCTATAACAGGGAAAAGCCAGCCAGGGTGAACTTGGACCACCAAGGAGTTTAATCTCTCCATCTCAGCCTGCACGGCTATGAGGCTAACGCAGCTCAACACAATTACCATAGCAAGGCCTTCGCAGCCAGCAGGGACCTCGCTAATAACACACACATGTGTCCTAGGGGTCTTCACCAAAGACACAAACGTCAGGACAGGATGGGATACGTTCCATGAAGGACGCTGGGCAGAAAGGGTTTTTTTCACTACAGTACACCAGTATGCTTCTGATCTCACACCTGTGCTCTCACACGCTCTCTACGGGAGGGGAACTAGGCTAACTAAGCTTAATGCACCAGCACACTGAAGTTCACAAACCAAATTCCCAGGGTTAAGTGTTGCTTGTTTGCTGTAAATGGGTTACTATTGTCACTTTCAGCTTCTGATATGAAATTTCAGGAAGTGGTTGAAATGTTAATTACTATAATGCTATACTATAATATTACTATACAAATAAGAACAATCTACACTCTTTTAGTCCTGTGAGGGAAATCTGGTCTCTGCATTTAACCCTGTCATGACTTAGTGAAACACACACAGCAAAATGAAGTATGTTGTATGTTGTGTGTGTGTGTGTGTTTGAGATGAGTAAGAGACAGGCAGAGTGAGAGGTGGGGGATTTTGATGGTGATATGAGGTATGACAGCCTTCAACATTATGTGAGTAATTTGGTGGCCAGGTCTTCCTCAGCATTAAGTCTTCTAACAGACTCTGAGGCCCCAGCACTCACTCTGTGTCTGTCTCTCCATGAAGCAGACGCCGGGAAACACAGACCCTTTACGCAATATCATGATTTACGCTGTTATATTACTGAGTTAAAAATATTGATTCTGGCAGTAGCTGGCTTTACAACACGGGTGAGATGATTTAAATCCTCTTAAACATGATAACAGACCGCTCACACCACTACTGCACCACTGCGGGATCCCAGAGGAGAGCCGCATACTTCAACTGAGCCTGTCATCATTAGAAAACATCTGCATCCATGTGTTATAACTAGGGGTGGGACTCGATTAAAAAAATGAATCTAATTAATTACAGGCTTTGTAATTAATTAATCTTAATTAATCTCAACTAACTACATTACCGTATTTGCCCCAAAAGTAACATATTTTATATAAATGTGTGAAGAGTTCATCAAATACTAATAGACACAGACGTCACTTCGATAATTAAACTCATTTAATGGCTGAAATAAATGTCTTCAAAAAAATAAACTGCATTTCATTAAAAATAAATAAACTGCATTTCATTAAAAAACATTTCAGCCATTAGATGAGTTTAATTATCGACTGATAGTGGTCTACAGTCCTGGGCAATCCACTTTGCGAGTGCATTCGTCAATGTTTCTGACGCTGACCTGCTAATTTTCTTCTGGAAGACCGCCATTTGGTTTAGTTTACACTGCTGACCAGAACTGTTACCTTGAGCTCCAGCAGTTTCAGTGATCGCGGCGACATGCTTCGCGTTTAAATGCTATTTCAAAGTTGACGAGCTTCTATGATAGGCGAACTCTTTTCCGCATAGTTTGCAGTAAACTATGCCTTTGTCAACACTTCCATCTGGTCGCTTTTTGAATAAAAATTTACCGTCCAGCACACCCACCACGCTTTCAGGTTCCATGGATGCACCAGAACTGTTTACATCAGTATAATTGGCGTACCACAACACCATGCACTGACAAACATTCCAGGTAAGTAAACTGCGATAAAATGTGTTAATATTTTTAACGCGTTAAATTGTTTGTAATTAATTAATCGTAATTAACGTGTTAATGTCCCACCCCTAGTTATAACATGTGTAATGACATGTGTTATAGTGCCCATCTGATATATTTTTCCAGTGACGTAATGTTCTAATCTCTCCATCAATCCGAATTGTTCTTATAATGTTGGATGACATGTTATATATTATAACCTCACACACTGTTTGAAAAACTCTCATCATTGCTTGACTTGACCTGATTAAAGTTAGTTAAATAATGAAAGTACCAATTAGGAGTAATATAAGGATTTTATGAGCGATTTCAAAAGAGATTTAAATGTTCGAAACTATCAGATGTGGTGTGGTTATGATTTCATCTGCAGTCAGTTGAGTCCTTTATGTTTTCCTGAATTGATACACGTCAAGCAACCCTCAAATACTTACTGCCATGAACGGACCTCTTGATTGACTGATTCATGCCAGTTAAGTCTTTAAGGGATTAGTGCTTAGGGTAAGGGAGGACATCAGACAACATATTTAAAGTGTAGAATATTATTGGTTGTCCCTCCCAAAATAAAGCAGGAGACTCAAACCTCACAAACCTATATATTCTACCCACTTCACTGTTTTTGTGTAAAGACTTGCCACTTCCCTCTGTGTCCTGGATGTTTGCTGTGTCTTGTGATGGGGGGCTGCTTCCTTGAGAAGTATGCACTCTGAAGATCATTGAGATGCTGCTGACCCCTGTCAGAGGCAGGAGGGGCCTGCCATGATGGATGACGGCAGATTTTCCGTGCGTCTGACCTTAAGAGTGGGTGATTATGGGAAACCGTGACCAGGAAGCAATTTGTTAGGGCCTGGAGTCTCTGTGAAGAGTGAGGGTCACTACGGCAACAGATACTTCCACCTACACAAACTGCAAGTCTTTTTCTGTTTTCCAGGGGTGAAGGACGGGACATTTAGCAGTTCTGTGTGTGTGTGTGTGTGTGTGTGTCTGTGAGTCTGTGACAGAGCAAGAGAGAGAGACGGAGAGAGAGAGAGAGAATATGGTTTAGGTTTTAACGGGAAACAACACGTTTCTCAAACAGGGAATAAGTCACAGGTGCTGTCAAACGTTCATCCATCCCCACAAAACTCTGTCATCACTCTCTGCCTGTTTAGGTTGCCAACAGCCCAGATTATACAGTGCATTAATCTCTGATTACATGGTATATTAATCTCATATTATACAGGGAAGTAATCCTTCATCTCAAAGCAGTTCAGTCTGTGAGAAAACGGTAACTCTTGCCTGTCCTCAGTGTTTACACTCCCAATTACTGTTCTCTCAACACAAGCACATTAAAACTGACATAATGTATTTGACCTTCTGGAAACATGTGAAATACTCTGTGGACATGTGAAATACTCTGTGAACATGTGAAATACTCTGTGAACATGTGAAATACTCTGTGGACATGTGAAATACTCTGTGGACATGTGAAATACTCTGTGAGCAGTGGGATTGGAAGAACTTTCGCACATGTGCATCTCTATCTTGAGGATGGAATACAACCAAAACACCAATCAAGGACGTAGCATGTCCGTGTGTGTGTGTGTGTGTGTGTGTGTGTAGAGTTTGGGTGTGACTGAAGACTATTGAAAGATGAGAACACAAAGGGAGCGAGATAAGGAGAGAGAGTGAAGAGAGAGACAGAGTGATTGAGAGATAGAAAAAAGAGAGGGAGATGGAGAGGGAGAGCAGAGGGAGAAAATGAGAGAGCGTGGCGGAGATAGAGAGAGGGAGAGAGGGAGAAACCACACTGCTAAACGCTCGGCTGGGGAAGTTTTACTGCGCGCCGACAGGGAAACATCACCAGTTTTACGAGCAGCTGATGACAAAGGCCTCCATTGCTCTGGACTCAGAGTCCTCGTGAAGGAGGCAGGCTGCAGATTGCTTCCTTTGGACTTCCTGTCTGTAGGCTGATCTGCGTGTGGCTCCTTAAACACTGAAGGATGGCTACACACACACTGCCTCCCTGGAACGGGTGACTGTAAATTATTTGAAATGCATTTGAATGTTCCAGGAAGTCTTTAGGCTGGCTCGTCTGCCTCCTGCCTGCCTGTGGGGCGTTATGGCCCGCTATGGCCCACTGCAGGTTGGGTGGATATCATCTGACCCAAAGCCCATATGGGCCTGATTTGCTAGAGGGGTCAACCTAATCCCTCTCTGAAGGAGGCCAGGCTGTAGTGTGGGCTGAGACACTGCCCCTTATTCTGGACCAGTTAAGTTTGGCCTAGTTAGTTCACCAGAGGCCCGACATACTCTAAGTTCTGATTTAGACCTTCCTAGCTCTGCCATTAAAGCATCCACCTATCCGCCTACCTACTGTATCTATCTCATCAATCAATCTTATCTTATCCTATGTTATCTTTCTAGCTATCTATGCAAGTGTAATACATGACAGCTAGAACATTAGTAAACCTCACTCCTGACACTTCAAGAGCGGTCCAGGCAGTTGACTGAGTGCCTGACACTTCCAGAGCGGTCCAGTCAGTTGACTGGGATCCTGACACTTCAAGAGCGGTCCAGTCAGTTGACTGAGTGCCTGACACTTCCAGAGCGGTCCAGTCAGTTGACTGAGTGCCTGACACTTCAAGAGCGGTCCAGTCAGTTGACTGAGTGCCTGACACTTCAAGAGCGGTCCAGTCAGTTGACTGGGATCCTGACACTTCAAGACCGGTCCAGTCAGTTGACTGAGTGCCTGACACTTCAAGAGCAGTCCAGTCAGTTGACTGGGATCCTGACACTTCCAGAGCGGTCCAGTCAGTTGACTGAGTGCCTGACACTTCAAGAGCGGTCCAGTCAGTTGACTGAGTGCCTGACACTTCCAGAGCGGTCCAGTCAGTTGACTGAGTGCCTGACACTTCAAGAGCGGTCCAGTCAGTTGACTGAGTGCCTGACACTTCAAGAGCGGTGCAGTCAGTTGACTGGGCTTTTTGATTGACTGGCTAAGGTGTTCGCCTCCTGACTGAGGTTGCTGTTGTTGTGAGGTCACAGGATGAGCCCTGGGCTAGAATGCACAGGATGACCTCTGTTATGCAAGGAACGTCTGACTGTCTGTCTATAAATGCAAGGAACGTCTGACTGTCTGTCTACAAAGGCAAGGAACGTCTGACTGTCTGTCTACAAAGGCAAGGAACGTCTGACTGTCTATCTATAAATGCAAGGAACGTCTGACTGTCTATCTATAAATGCAAGGAACGTCTGACTGTCTGTCTGTGTGCGTGTCTCTTAGGTATACCGGCTGTCACAATGCAACTAGTCTTTTTACAACTACAGTTTTGCACTACTTACATATATTTTTCAAAAAACTTGAATATAGTGTAATAAACTTGAATATAGTATTTCTTTTTACGCTGTTAAACACATCCACATAAAGTAACACATCCTTTTGCACAATTACATTTTTTCACATCATTCTGCACTATCACAACACATCAGACAGGATTTTTTTGCTACTTGTGACATTCTTGTGTTTTTGTCTGGTGATCTTGTCTTGTTTAGTGTTAGTAAAATGTCCTTATCTGCTATACACGTTTTTCTGTAGCGTTAGGACACGTCTTATCTCTTGTGCACGTCTTTCTTCACTGTCGGGTAGTGAGAAACATACTTTCAGTTCCTCTGTATGTCTAGTATATGTGGAGAAATGGACAATAAAGCTGGCTTGACTCGACTACTAGATTCCTGGAAAACACAGCTTGACTGGGCTTTGTTTCCTAAGGTAGGTCCACATTCTAGTAGCTCTGGGTCCGTGGGTTTGAGAGCATATGGCCAGATGTATGATCCTGTTTAAGTGTTCCTGAATGAATCACCTGTGATTGGTCTAATATCTCCATGTAGTAAAGTCTTTCGCTTCTCTTTCAGTGTGATTGGTTTCTCAGATTCCCCTGTAGGATATGAGAGAGTGTGTGTGTGTGTGTGTGTGTGAGGCTAATTTGTGCAGTGCTGGCTAACATAAATCAGGTCTGGCTGGTCTTTCTGTTTGTTCTGCATGCCAATGCTACTACTACTGCTGCTGCGGCGGCGGCTCAGGAGAGACCTCCCCATTGACTGCGCCTCCCCATTGACTGCGCCTCCCCATTGACTGTGTCTCCCCATTGACTGCGCCTCCCCATTGACTGCACCTCCCCATTGACTGCGTCTCCCCATTGACCGCGTCTCCCCATTGACCGTGTCTCCCCATTGACCATGTCTCCCCATTGACTGCGCCTCATTTGCCAACAGCATCGCAGGCGGAGAGGAGGAAGCCATACTGGCTTAAGGTCTTTTTTTTGGTCTCCGACACATGTGATGACGAGCACATTCCTGGAGACTCTGGTAAAGTCATAGTGTGGCAGGGTGCGATGGCCACTGGGTTAGGTGATTATTCATCATCACTGTAAATCAATGCTGTAAATCCATGTGATATCCAAACATCCAAAAAGAAACTGGCATGGCATTGAAACCTGGACACTGTTACTGCTGATGGTCTTTCTCATGAAAAGGTCAAACATTTCTGACTGCACTGAATGAGCACAAAAGCCAAGACGCTCAAGACAGGAATGCAACAGACAGTAAGCTTTCTGTTAGCAAGCTATGGCTAGTAACCTGGGCCGAGTTTACTGACATCATTGTAAGCCGAATTAATCTGTGAAATCCCTCTTAAAAACATCTTCAAACGATTTCCCATTGTTGCTTTTAGAATGTTGTGAACATACAGTTGTACTTGTGAACAACAGCTTCCACGCTAGGAGCACCAGGAGCACAAGCACCATCAGACTTAGAGAACACCAGGAGAACAAGCACCATCAGACTTAGAGAACACCAGGAGAACAAGCACCATCAGACTTAGAGAACACCAGGAGAACAAGCACCATCAGATTTAGAGAACACCAGGAGAACAAGCACCATCAGACTTAGAGAACACCAGGAGAACAAGCACCATCAGATTTAGAGAACACCAGGAGAACAAGCACCATCAGACTTAGAGAACACCAGGAGCACAAGCACCATCAGACTTAGAGAACACCAGGAGCACAAGCACCATCAGACTTAGAGAACACCAGGAGAACAAGCACCATCAGACTTAGAGAACATGTCACTGCACTCATCATTATTGGAAAACTTAGCCCTGTTTATCTGTATCATTTGTCCAGTAGGTGTTTATCTGTATCATTTGTAGGTGTTTGCTGAGTTAACGGAGACATCTGGTGTGAATCAATCCATATCCCTCTTGTTCAGTCACAGAGTGCTTTGATACATAGACTTCATGGCAAGCCAGCAGCTAGCACTGGCTGAATAGGGCACAGCAACTCACTTTCAGTTTTAATTGTGCAATGCCCCCTTCAGTTAACTTTTGCTGCTGATTTGCTATTTGGTCTATGTTGTATCAAATTTTCTCATTCTTTTTCCTGCAAACAGCCCTAGGTGACCTTAAACAAAAGGGCTATGGATTGAATCATAGCATGTTTTAAAAACGGAAGAGATTTCAACTGTTGAACCTCTAAAATAAGACTCTTTCATGAGAAGCTGAAGCGTCAGCAGTGCTTTGCCTGGACACACAGGTAGAGAACAGTAGGAATCCGCCACCAACGTCAACTCAACTCAAACAGACTGTTCTAAAGCCTTGCTGCTGTGAGCTTTCTGTTGAGCCCAACGTCAACTCAACTCAAACAGACTGTTCTAAAGCCTTGCTGCTGTGAGCTTTCTGTTGAGCCCAACATCAACTCAAACAGACTGTTCTAAAGCCTTGCTACTGTGGACTTTCTGTTGAGCCCATCTAGGGCATTACTGAGGACTAATGGAATCCGCCACCAACGTCAACTCAAACAGACTGTTCTAAAGCCTTGCTACTGTGGACTTTCTGTTGAGCCCATCTAGGGCATTACTGAGGACTAATGCAAATGCTGGGGTTGATGTATTCGGTGCAAAACACTCAGAGATTTCTATCTTTAAATGACAGCATGTTAGTCCACCTAATCTGTTTGGTTAGTTCAACTTCATCAGTCCAGTGTAAACGACTGCTTGCTGACTTAACTGCACAGAGACGTTGAGAGGAGGCAGAGGTAGAATCTCTTCATGACAAACGATACTTATCTTCAAAGCTTTAAATCCTGCTGCTGTTGCTATGTCCGCACAGTCATCTGGAGCACTGGGAATAGCTGCATGTTATTTAAACGCTTCTAAACTCTGGTCGGTACATTTCTCTCTGTCTTGGTGCTAGCCTTTGCCTGTGTGATCTTTTCTGCATACATGCACAGTTAATGCTCAAAGGACACAAGGGATGAGAGATATGAGATCCATCTGTGCTGCCCAAGGTTGCAGCCCTCCCTGACAGGCTCTCACCCTTCCGTGTGTGTGTGTGTGTGTGTGTGTTCTCTTTTGAGAGAGAGTGTGTGCAATGTGTGTGCATGATAGCATTTGTATGAATGTGTGTATGTGTGTCAGGGCTGCCAACTTTTCAAAACACCTCGGAATGATTTGCAGCATAACACAAATACAACCACACACCTCGGAGAGAGATCTGTAGTATAACACAAATACAACCACACACCTCGGAGAGAGATCTGCAGTATAACACAAATACAACCACACACCTTGGAGAGAGATCTGCAGTATAACACAATACAACCACACACCTTGGAGAGAGATCTGCAGCATAACACAAATACAACCACACACATCAGAGAGAGATCTGCAGCATAACACAAATACAACCACACACATCGGAGAGAGATCTGTACCATAACACCACCAGGAAATTTGGGATTTCCTGCATTCTGGTGGACTTTGGGGTGGCCTGCTGGAGATCTGCAATACCTCAATTTATCTGGATTCACAACCTATACATCCTGAACTGAGTATTGTTGTATTCAGCTTGTGATGAACTAAAGCCCCCACACTACAAAACTACTGTAAATGGCTTACGTGCCTGTGGTCTACTCTACAGACCTGTGTCTCAGATTTAAAGGTGAGTTCATGGTTCAAAATATTTGATCAGCAGCTAAGCCTAAACACCTTGATTGAAACTAAATATTATGTTTGACTAACTGTTGCAAAAACAAAAGTTATTCAGAGAGGGAGAACAAATATCATCAGCAAGCCACAACAAATAAAATCCGTATAAAGAAATAATAAAAACAATAAAAACAGTAATGTGCATGTTGCTACGAGCAACAGTATAATAAAAAGTGTGAGTGTAAACACAGAATGCTGGGGCTTGGCTGGGGCGTGTCCTTAAAATGTTTACTTAAATAGGCTACATGATTTTTTTCTTATTGTTTCTAGAGCATTCACCAGGACCTGCCATCTGACTAATTCACTCTACGCGTCTCGTCCTTTTTGAAACTCTGTGTCTCCGCTCAAGGTGCACATTGTTCTCTCTATCGTTTTTATTTTTTATTTCACAACAGCCTAAACCACTCAATTAATAGTCCACATATTTGAGGTCATATTCCTGAAAAAAATGCTAGCAAATATGTCCATTATTGCATTTAGGACAAACAAAATATGGCATCGCCCATCATTTTTATAGCTAACTCAATCTTTTTAGCTTGATTTGCTTTGAAGGAGACTATGCAGACATGTCATGCAGGTCTAATTTCTTGCTGAATTAGGCTGCTTCATTGCACCTAAATCAAGCAGGCTATATGGTCTCATGCTTACTATACGGTCGCATGCTTACTATACGGTCGCATGCTTACCTTCATATATGGCTTGCCATCTTTTGAGGAAGAGTTCAATTCACTAATTCACCAAAATGGATGTGAGATGGACTCAAATTCCCCATAATGGATGTGTGATGGACTCAAATTCACCAAAATGGATGTGTGATGGACTCAAATTCACCATAATGGATGTGTGATGGACTCAAATTCACCATAATGGATGTGTGATGGACTCAAATGTAATTTTGCTTTCTGTGCTTCAAAGTTGTTTTTCATGCAAACGTTAGGATATCACAGTAATGAGTGCCTAGTGTCACTGGAAAGCTCAAATTGCAGTTTCACCTCATTGTATCTATGGGACCAGAACTCGACGAGCCATTTAACCAAGATGAATAGATGTTTATTTACATGCTGTTAGGTGAATCACATATATTTTTGCATGAGGGGTTGGAGTGAGATGAGGCGTGAGGGCATGTGAAGGCAGTCAAATGTGTGTGTCTCACTCTGCCCTGGTGTGCAGTCCTGGTGTGTGTGTGTGTGTGTGTGGAACCTAAATGCGTGTGTCTCACTCTGCCCTGGTGTGCAGTCCTGGTGTGTGTGTGTGTGTGTGTGTGGAACCTAAATGCGTGTGTCTCACTCTGCCCTGGTGTGCAGTCCTGGTGTGTGTGTGTGTGTGTGTGTGTGTGTGTGGAACCTAAATGCGTGTGTCTCACTCTGCCCTGGTGTGCAGTCCTGGTGTGTGTGTGTGTGTGTGTGTGTGTAACCTAAATGCGTGTGTCTCACTCTGCCCTGGTGTGCAGTCCTGGTGTGTCTGTGTGTGTGTGTGTGTGTCTCACTCTGCCCTGGTGTGCAGTCCTGGTGTGTGTGTGTGTAGTCTAATGGCTCCCTAGGTGGTCCCAGTGGTGATGAGGCGTTGGAGCCGGTTCCCGCAGCATTTACACGGGGAACAGAAGTGCTTACCTGTAAATGGCCCGCGTTCCCACCATGAGTCCATGACGAGTCATTGACAGAGGGCACTGCCTCGCCACCAAAAAGAAGAAAAACACTTTTTTAAAATCCTTTCAAGTGTTCTTGATAGACTGTCTTGAACTTCTTTAGTTTGTTGGCGATTTGTTCTGCTGTGCGGTGGAACTCATCTCTTCCAATTGCTCAGTCAGCTCAGCCTATACTTTACTTTTTGTAGTGCTGCTGTCTAGCTCAGCTGGAAATCCCTGGCCTTCCAAATCGCAGCAAATATTTTGTCTCTCTGCTGACCACTGCACAGTTTTCTTCTCACTCAGTTTTCTCTGCCATTTTCCACACTCATGTTTACTTGGTCTGTTTATTTTTCCGCTTCCAACCCGGATCAACCTGGTGCCGCCGAACGCTCATCAAGGTCCATAAACAGTAAAATAAAAAAAATGAGGAGGCCAGCTTCAGTGAGCCTCCCTCACCAGTACGTCATCAGTCATAGACAGTTGAACCCATAGACTGTATGTTACGTTATATACAGTCAGTGGTTGAACCATACAGTCTATGGGTTGAACCTGTCACGATGGATGGCGATGATGACTCAGAGTTTTTTTTGAGAAACGATTTCACAAAGCTACCTTTTGAAATGCAACTTAAGCAAAATTGTCGAATTCGAAAGTGCTCCGCAATGCAGTCGGAACCAATGTGTTGAGGACTTCGCAAGATGTGACAAATTTAACGTTGGTAGTCTTTCTTCTTTATGCGTAGGGCTTCACATCACATTGGAGTTGATTCATGCTATTTTAATGTCACATTTTGGCTGCTGGTGTATTTGGTGCACTTTGGCGAAAGAGACATTCATTTCCTTACAGGCTGTCTTTAATGTAAACATCAAACCACTCAGCATGGCCCGACGTGAGTCTAACTTTTGTGGTATAGCCCTGAATGTTTTAAACTAGCAATGCCCCTGCTAATTTGTATTTAAATTCATTACTGACGTATATGGGTGTGACGTCATTCAGTAGCTTGCGATCTCTCTGGCCTCTCTAGCACAGAGTGCAACTTAGCCTAGCCATGTGTGGCACAGAGAGCAGCTTAGCCTAGCCTTATGTAGCACAGAGTGCAACTTAGCCTAGCCTTGTGTAGCACAGAGAGCAGCTTAGCCTAGCCTTGTGTAGCACAGAGAGCAGCTTAGCCTAGCCTTATGTAGCACAGAGTGCAACTTAGCCTAGCCTTGTGTAGCACAGAGAGCAGCTTAGCCTAGCCTTGTGTAGCACAGAGAGCAGCTTAGCCTAGCCTTATGTAGCACAGAGAGCAACTTAGCCTAGCCTTATGTAGCACAGAGAGCAGCTTAGCCTAGCCTTATGTAGCACAGAGTGCAGCTTAGCCTAGCCTTATGTAGCACAGAGAGCAGGAGAATAACTAAAGCATGAGTGCAGCTTAGCAGAGAAAGCAGGAGAATGACTAAACACAAGCCCATCACAGCACAGAGAACAGGAGAATGGCTAGCCTAGCATAATGTGGAGCCCTGGAGAATGACTTATCATTAGCCTAGCCTAGTGTAGTGCTGGAGAATGACTAAACATCAGCCTAGCGTAGGGCAGTGCTGGAGAATGACTAAACATCAGCCTAGCGTAGGGCAGTGCTGGAGAATGACTAAACATTAGCCTAGCCTAAGGCAGTATTGGAGAATGACTAAACATTAGCCTAGCCTAGGGCAGTATTGGAGAATGACTAAACATTAGCCTAGCCTAGGGCAGTATTGGAGAATGACTAAACACTAGCCTAACATAGCGCAGAACCCTAGAGTATGACTAAACACTAGCCTGGCATAATGTTGTGCTTGCGAATGACTAAAGCAGGAGTGTGGTCTAGCGTGGCCTAGCCTAGCGTAGTGCTGTCATTAGCTCTGATGAATTCTCCATCTGCCCCACCATCAGCAGCAGTGTCCCACACTACGTCACCACGCACTGCGCCTCACTGCACCTCACTGTGCCCGCAATGGAAAATGATGAAAAGTTCAGCAGGACAGAGCACTGCTTGGCTCAGCGCAGCGCAGCACACTCCTGCTAATGACAGATGTAACGTCTGCTGAAGCAGGGCCACACTGGCGCTTGATGTGGTTCCCCGGACCGGCCGGCACATTTGAACCTTGAGGTTATTAACTCGGCAACCACTCTCTGATAGCTTTTAAAGCACTGCATCTGTGATGGCCTCAAGCTGTTGCTGAGAGAGAGAGAGAGAGAGAGAGAGAGAGAAGGAGAAAGGTAGTAAGAGAGAGAGGAAAAGAGAGAAAGAGAGAGTGAATGAGGAAGAGAGAGAGAAATTTGGATGTTGTGACCAACTCCGCCCTGACCTGATGACAGTAATGAAGGAGTCACATACAATTACCCTAACACGCACACACACACACACACACACGCACACACACACGCACGCACGCGCACGCACGCACACACACACACGCTCAGATGTGATCTCTCTCTCTCTGATAGTTAAAGTCAATCTGATAGAGGAGGAGCAACTTTCTCTATCATCTGTGTATCTGAGTGTGAGCACGTTTCAGTGTGTGTGTGATAGAGAGAAAGATTATGCATGTGTGGGTGTGTCTGAGCGTGCTTGCGTGTGTGACTGTGAGAGAGAGCTTATGCGTGTGCATGTGTGTGTCAGAGAGAGAGAGCGCTTGTGTGTGTGTGTGTGTGTGTGATGGTGAGAAGGTAAGAGGATGGAGTCCTCATCAGTGAGGGCAGTGTAATTTACTACCACTGGTCACCCAGACCTGGGAAGTGAGGCCCCCTCTGGCACACCACTAACAACTTCAAAGAGCTGGGATGAACGAACACACAGACGTGTGTGTCGATGTGTGTGTTTGTTTACAAGTGAAAGAAAGGGAGGACGTAAAACCTTAAGGGTCATGATGAGTTGAAGCACAGACTGTGTGTGTGTGTGTGTGTGTGTGTGTGTGTGTGTGTGTGTGTGTGTGTGTGTGTATGTGTTTCTGCTAGAGACAGTGAGGAGCGCAGTACACCCAGAACATACCCTGTACACCGTCCTTCCTCTGACAGTGCTGAGCAGCCAAGCCATATTCGCACCACACTATGTCTGATATTGCTCCATGTTTACATATTTGTTTAACACTGGGCCTAACACACACACACACACACACACACACACACACAAAACGAGGCAGGGTGGGCTTAGTGGGAAGTAAACGATCAGGTCAAGGTTATGTTGAACTCAGGCTGACTTCAAGGATTTGATTTTGTATTGTTTTTATTGGGACGTTTCATTTTTTACTGCTTGTTGTACTCTATGTATCTGCAGGATATCCTCCCTGTCAACAGTGACGAGGGGGAAGTGGCATTGTTTGTGGATTGCGCCCCCTGGAAAGATTATATTGTGTACACGTGCGTCATGTGTGGCTTTGTTTGACCCAACTGTCCGCTTGGCATTGACCTCCTTTGGGGTTTAGCCTCAAATCAATATTTTTGTGTCAGTATGTTTCTCGTGCCGTGTGTGAGACTGGGTGGGGCATGTGTGTGTGTGTGTGTGTGTGTGTGTGTGTGTGTGTGTGTGTGTGTGTGTGTGTGTGTGTGTGTGTGTGTGTGTGTGTGAGAGAGACTGGGTGGGATCCCTGGGCTATTTTTGCGGCGTACAGATTGCACTGCATGCGATCATGTCATGGTCACATGAAGAGGTTACTTCCTCTGTTGGTACAGTTCATGATGGCTCTTCCTGTCTCTTAGAGGAGACGCTGTGATCGACTCTAAACACGACTCAGTCTTGAACTAAAGGGTTCCTGCATCCGACCTCCAAACAGGGTTCAGTTATGAACCAAAGGTTCTGAATGATGGGTGGTGGTAGCGTAGTGGTTAAGGAACCTGGCTAGCGTGTAAGTGTAAGCGTGTAAGTAGCCTGAAAAGTTGTGGGTTCGAATCCCGGCTGCCACCGTTGTGCCCTTGAGCAAGGCACTTAACCCTAAGTTGCTCTAGGGGAGACTGGCCCTGAACAATTGATAGTTGATGAGTTGTAAGTCGCTTTGGATAAAAGCGTCTGCTAAATGCATAAATGTAAATGTAAATGAATGACCAGAACTGACCCAACCCCATCTGACCCCAATATATATGTTCATTAGAATACATATATTTTGGATATATTTTCTTAAACGATGTATCTCTGAACATTTACAACTTAATTCTATAATTCTGTCAATAGGTTAAACTTTTAATTAAAAAAAAAAAAAAAAAACTGATGTTTTAGTTCAACCTAAGTATTTTATCAAGGCAACACTTTTATAATATTGTATCCATTGGGTCTTACTTAAACAGCTGTCGAAAGTAGACAGATCTGATGCTATTTTATGATTTGACCAGGTATTCCCCTGTTCTTTGGACTGGTTCATGATAAGCACATGGTCATTAACTGAACTCCTCACATACATACAGTAGGCTTGGGAGAGCTGCAGGCACATATACGGTGGGACTGAACCCTAAGCTATAGACTGGCACATATAGACCGTAGTGGCACATATAGACATATAGACAAAGACTACTCCCACTACGTTAAGATAACATATGCATGTTAAAGCATGTTAGAGGTCCTGTAGGAACATATGCGTGTTAAAGCATGTTAGAGGTCCTGTAGGAACATATGCGTGTTAAAGCATGTTAGAGGCTCTTTAGGAACATATGCGTGTTAAAGCATGTTAGAGGCTCTGTAGGAACATATGCGTGTTAAAGCATGTTAGAGGCTCTTTAGGAACATATGCGTGTTAAAGCATGTTAGAGGTCCTGTAGGAACATATGCGTGTTAAAGCATGTTAGAGGCTCTTTAGGAACATATGCATGTTAAAGCATGTTAGAGGCTCTTTAGGAACAGCCAAACAAAACGTCTTGAAACGGTCTATGGGAAATGGGAACATCACTGGAAAAGATCACATAGGCTAGAATACTATAGAATAGAATACTATAGACTATAGTCTGCCACGTATAAGATGGGAGATGCTGAAAGCTAGATCACCTATAGGCTAGAATATTAGAGATTATAGGCTGCCACATATAAGATGGGAGATGCTGTAAGCTAGATCACCTATAGGCTAGAATATTAGAGATTATAGGCTGCCACATATAAGATGGGAGATGCTGAAAGCTAGATCACCTATAGGCTAGAATATTAGAGATTATAGGCTGCCACATATAAGATGGGAGATGCTGTAAGCCAGATCACCTATAGGCTAGAATATTAGAGATTATAGGCTGCCACATATAAGATGGGAGATTCTGTAAACTAGATCACCTATAGGCTAGAATATTAGAGACTATAGGCTGCCACATATAAGATGGGAGATGCTGTAAGCCAGATCACCTATAGCTTGACAGAGCTACAGGCTGCAGCGTTTATCACTCAACTAAACATGTGGCTCCAATTAGGTTCAGAAGCAGTTGTGCAGTAATAGGCAGTGAATGTTAATTTCCAGAATCTCCGTATTCCTGAAGGAAGTGCAGTTCGTAGTGTCGGAAAACTGCTTTCCAAAGGGATGAACACAGGCGTATGATGGGACAGTGAAGACAGTCTCGGAAAACTGTCTTCCCAAAAAGTGAAAATGAATGTATGATGGGACAGCGCAGCAAAGCTGGGAAAAGCGCTTTGCCAAAGGATGAGGTGCTGATGTGACAGGGTGTAGGACCTGTTTGTGCGAGTGTGTGTGTGTGTGATGGGGCTGGTGTTATGTGACAGCCTGTAGGTGTGTGTGTGTGTGTGTGTGTGTGTGATGGGGCTGGTGTTATGTGACAGCCTGTAGGTGTGTGTGTGTGTGTGTGTGTGATGGGGCTGGTGTTATGTGACAGCCTGTAGGGGTGTGTGTGTGTGTGTGTGTGTGTGTGTGTGTGTGTGTGTGTGTGTGTGTGTGTGTGAGAGAGGGGTCTGAAGCTGGGTGAACTCTCCTGTGTGAGTGTGTCCCTATAACAGAGTTGTGTGTTATTGTTGGCCTGTATTGTTTGCCCTCGACTCCAACACACACAGCCCACATGGGATGAAGAACACGGAGCCGCACGGCTTGATTAGTTGTTTAACTGGGTCATCTAGTTGTTTATACTCAGACCCTCTCACAGACACACACTAGCCCTCCTCCAAATCCCTCTCACTATCCTTCTGTCTTTCTCTCAAACCCACACACACCATCTCTCTCTCTCACACACACCATCACTGTTTCTCTTTTTCCATCTCTCTGTGTTCACACATCTCTCTCTCTCTCACTCTCACACACACACACACACACACACACACGGTCCCTCTTTCTCTTTCCACCTTTGCCTATGTTTAATCTCACAAAGACCCTCTATTGCTGTTTCTCTCTCTCCCCCTCCATCTCTCTCTCTCTCTCTGTTCTCACTCTCACCATCTCTCTCTCTCTCTCTCTCCCTCCATCTCTCTCTCTGGTCTATAGACCAATGTCAGTGCTGTTACTGGGGCCAGGTCTCTTTGAGGCAAGAGGGGGACTTTGAACTTCACCCAATGACCTTGATAGATGTCCCATTCCACCAACACACACACACACACACACGCACACACAAACACACACACACACACACAAACTTCACCTGATGACCTTGATAGATGTTCATTAGAGGAACCCTTTCATCTCTCCAGTGGGAACACCGACTGGAACCGATCACTCAGAGAGAGCCTGTAATTACCCAGCATGCAACAACACAAGAATGTTTACCTTACCTCTCCAGGACTTGATTGGCTCCTCTGACGCCTGTGCGCTTCAGCTTTGGCACAATACTGCACACTGTCACTGGCTTTACTGTCTGGGATTGTCCAGTTGCCAACCGTTCTGAGAGATGCAATTTGTCCCGTATTTGAGTGAAAAAGCCGTAGCATCAGAGAATCTTAACAAATAAGTAAGATAATGAAGATTAGGCTACGTGGTTCTGGATGAGATAAAAGGAACTAAAAAACCCTTCTGCTGTCCCTGTCCTTTTTGTAATAACTTGCTAGTTTATCGATCGATGAACTGGTAATGCACTGAGACTCTAGTAGAGTTCTGGTTCAAGATCCCACCTGGGTATAAAGGCAAACAAAAAAATTCTCCTATAAAACACACCAACACGTGCCGCCATTCTCTCTCTCTGTCTCTTTAGCTGCCTTCGAAGGGAACATTTGGTGTCAGAAAGGCATCAAGGCATATCGGAATCAGATAAATACATCAAATTCTGTTTTCGAAGGTACCTTCATTTTGCCCAAATTTTGAAGGACGCATAGCTGTGTCCTTTATGCTGCCTTCAATGTCCAACATTCTATCAAATGATGTAGTCAGCTGTCGGTATCTTGACAACGGCGTCTGAACAATGAAATAAACAAAAAGACAGCATTCCAATTCGCTATTTAGCTAGGTCATCTGAAACTACATTTTTAGCTGGTGCCTTGATGCTTTCTATGCCTGCATGCCCATAGGCTATTATGGCCCACATGCCCATAGGCTATTATGGCCCACATGCCCATAGGCTATTATGCCCCACATGCCCATAGGCTATTATGGCCCATATGCCCATAGGCTATTATGGCCTACATGCCCATAGGCTATTATGGCCTACATTCCCATAGGCTAGTATGGCCTACATGCCCATAGGCTATTATGGCCTACATTCCCATAGGCTAGTATGGCCTACATGCCCATAGGCTACTATGCCCACATGACCATAGGCTACTATGCCTACAAAGAAGGTTCTGCAGTATCACTGCCCGCACCTCCAGAATGGGGAAGAGCTTCTTCCCGCAGGCAGTCAGACCGCTGAACAACCTGTAGTGCATTGGACTGGAATTTCTTAGTAACTCAGGATGCAAACCAGCGCGTTACAGCACACTGCACCTTAATGCCCCCCCGCACTTTCTTGCTGCTATCACTTATATTTATGTAGAATAGTCTTTGTTTACAAACCGTAACCCCTAGCCTTGCTGCTATTCTTTAGATTTATGTAGAACAGTCTTCTGTTTACAAATCACACCACTAGCCGCAGTGCTCTGCTAAAAGCCATGCCCTGTCTAGCGTGTTTGTTTTAGGTCACCTGCAATTTGACCTGCAAATTGTTTACAACTGTGTTGTAATGTATGTACATATGTGTACAAGAGTGTGCACACGTGCGTGTGTAGTTGTGTGTGTGAGTGCGTGTGTGAGTGGGTGAGTGAATCTGTGTAGTCCCGCAATAGTGTATGTAGGCACTATTA
>PYXC01001942.1:55000-60000 GCA_015244755.2 Tenualosa ilisha | reverse complement strand
TCCCATGATAGACTACAATTTGTCCATGGTTGTAGCTGACATGAATAACAGTTCATCTCATAGACATAATAACAGACTACATCTTGACAAGAAACAGGACTGGCCTGCTAATACTGACACGCTCTACAGGAAAGAGCAGAGCAGACTCTATCTCCTAAGGAGGCTGGGGTTCTTCAATGTCTGCAGTGAACTCCTCCTCATGTTCTACCAGTCTGTCATGGCCAGCGTCCTCTTCTATGCTGTGGTGTGCTGGGCAGGAAATGGTTGGAAGAGGGATGCTGGACGACTGCACAGACTGGTGAGGAACACTGTGGTTACCCCCCCAACAGACCACATTCCACCAACAGAGGAGCATGTTCAGTAACAGACTCAGTGTCTGACATGCCCTACAGACAGACTGAGGAGGTCCACCGTACCACGGGCCATACAACTGTACAACGGCACCCAGAAATGGAGTGGGAGATTGACTTGTGTGTTTGAGTCTGTACTACACACTGTACTTAATCTGGTCACCCCCAACATAAACATAAACCATAACTTGGACTGGACTCTACTACTTTCCTACTGGCTATAGGCTACCCAAATCACACCACCACCCCCCTGTGTCCCTCTCCAAAGGCCCACACCACCACCCCCCTGTGTCCCTCTCCAAAGGCCCACACCACCACCCCCCTGTGTCCCTCTCCTAAGGCCCACACCACCACCCCCCTGTGTCCCTCTCCAAAGTCCCACACCACCACCCCTGTGTGTCCCTCTCCAAAGTCCCACACCACCACCCCCCTGTGTCCCTCTCCAAAGGCCCACACCACCACCCCACTGTGTCCCTCCCCTAAGGCCCACACCACCACCCCACTGTGTCCCTCTCCTAAGGCTGCTTCTGGACTGACAATTAAAGACCATCTTGGTATCCGTTCCCATAGCGATCCGGGAGTTCTGTTCTTTTACTGTGCTATGACCCATTATGACATCACCATTTGGCTTAGTGCTGGCATGGCACTGAAGTTGGTCTAAGAATGAATGGACATGAATGGCACCAGTTGCAGAGAGCATCTAGAGGCAGTCAAGTCTTTAAAAACAAACACACCCTACACAAATACACACACACACTACACAAACACACACACTACACAAATACACACACACACTACACAAACACACACACACACTACACAAACACACACACACTACACAAACACACACACTACACAAACACACACACACACTACACAAACACACACACACACTACACAACACACACACACACTACACAAACACTACACAAATACACACACACACTACACAAACACACACACACACTACACAAACACACACACACACTACACAAACACTACACAAATACACACACACACTACACAAACACACACACACACTACACAAACACACACACTAGAAGCAGTCAGAAGCTTTAGAAATGCTCCTGACTGCTGGAACCACATGAGGACATGAAAGACGGACCTGTACACACACCCCAATCACTCCCATAGAGCCCTCCAAGAGCCATCCAAGGCCTGCTTGAGTCAGGGCACTGCTTGAATGTACAGTAAATATCACACACACACACTACAGACACACACACAAACACACATACTACACAGATACACACTACACCGATACACGCGCACGCACACACACACACACACCTCACAAACACACAAGACATTTACAGTGCATGTGGAAAGGTAAGAGAATCCTCAAGAGGGCTTGGCTTATTGTGTTGCCATGGAAGCAGTCCACTGTGGTGTGTTAATCAATCAATGAAATAAAATGAAATCTAACAATGCAGTCTTGCACGGGTCCGATTTTGTAAACCCGTTCAATTCCTACAATAGCAATAACAACATTTTGCAGCCAACCCAATCCACTCAAAGTAAATACCGACACCCGACCCGTTCCAGAATTAAAGTTTTACTAACAGCCCATTCAGACAACCATTAACACGGCAAGTCCAATTTCACAAGAGATGGAGTTGAAGCTGAAAGGTAGCTTTGGCTGCTAGACTGCTGATTGGTAGACTAATATTTTGACAGTCAGCAAACAGAGCAACAGACGAGGCGACAACACAAAAGCATCCCTGAAACTGCCTCTTAACTAGTCTATACCAGACAATTTAGGCTTTAGATATAACGCACACACATCAATCGATTAACTGGCCTGAACTGCAGTGTAACTAAAATAATTTGACAGACATACCATACAGGCCTCAGACTTTCACTGACTGGATGGTGTCTTTTTCTGCGCCGTGCCGTTAGACTATCTTGTATTTGGTTTAGTGATTTAGAATGGTGAGAAAAAAAAAACTGTCTGGTCTCAGTTGACACCTCCGCTCCTGAATGATCACAGATTTAGGATTAGGGTTAGACTTATACAGCACATAGACTTAGGGTTAGGGTTAGACTCATACAGCACATAGACTTAGGCTTAGGGTTAGACTCATACAGCACATAGACTTAGGGTTAGGGTTAGACTCATACAGCACATAGACTTAGGGTCAGGGTTAGACTCATACAGCACATAGACTTAGGCTTAGACTTATACAGCACATAGACGTAGGGTTAGGGTTAAGGTTCGACTTACACAGCACATAGACTTAGGGTCAGGGTTAGACTTATACAGCACATAGACTTAGGGTCAGGGTTAGACTTATACAGCACATAGACTTAGGCTTAGACTTATACAGCACATAGACTTAGGGTTAGGGTCAAGGTTCGACTTACACAGCACATAGACTTAGGGTCAGGGTTAGACTTATACAGCACATAGACTTAGGGTCAGGGTTAGACTTATACAGCACATAGACTTAGGGTTAGGGTTAAGGTTCGACTTACACAGCACATAGACTTAGGGTCAGGGTTAGACTTATACAGCACATAGACTTAGGGTCAGGGTTAGACTTATACAGCACATAGACTTAGGCTTAGACTTATACAGCACATAGACTTAGGGTTAGGGTTAAGGTTCGACTTACACAGCACATAGACTTAGGGTCAGGGTTATTCAGCACATAGACTTAGGGTCAGGGTTAGACTTATACAGCACATAGACTTAGGGTTAGGGTTAAGGTTCGACTTACACAGCACATAGACTTAGGGTCAGGGTTAGACTTATATAGCACATAGACTTAGGGTCAGGGTTAGACTTATACAGCACATAGACTTAGGGTCAGGGTTAAGGTTCGACTTACACAGCACATAGACTTAGGGTCAGGGTTATTCAGCACATAGACTTAGGGTCAGGGTTAATCAGCACATAGACTTAGGGTCAGGGTTAATCAGCACATAGACTTAGGTCAGGGTTATTCAGCACATAGACTTAGGGTCAGGGTTGGACTTATTCAGCACAATGGAAGTCTTTACTGAAAGCAGGTGTGACCAAAAGTAAAAGTGGAGACTGTAGCACAGGTACACTGGACTGGGTACACTGGACTGTGGCACAGGTACACTGGTAGGATTTTAAACGCTAGAATCATCATCACGATATGAAAGCGTGTCTAAAATAGGCTACAAATATTTTGTTTGCATGTGATGTGACATTTTTGAAAAAATTAAGACCCACCTTCTCCCTGCGTCCGACCCGAACCCGTATCCGACACAGTAGAAGATTTTTCACCTGTTTCATCAAAATCTGCAGGTCACCTGAACCTGTGCAGGACAACAGTGACGAATGTCTGTTAATGTTAATGTCTGTAACAATGACGAATGAGCTGATACATGTAGCTTATTGGTTGCTTGGCTTGCCATCTGTTTAAGCAATTTTAGAAGACCAAAACCTGCTAACACACACACACACTTCAGAAGGCCAGACAGCCTACCATCCCTCACCCCAGGCGGGCAGCGAGATACGCACACACACACAGTCCCAGAGCTGTCTGTGACGGAAGAAGATCTTAGACAGAACACGCCTGTTGCCCTGGTGACAAAGGAAGACAACTCTCCAGACACCATCTTCTGTTTTCCAGGCCTGGCACAGGAGCAGAGGGAAGAGAGGAAATGAATTAGCAGACTCCAAGCCCACACACACACACACACACACACTCAAGCATGTTGGTCCACACACACACACACATACACAGAGACTTCAAGCATGTTGTTTCTGGACATAAGCTGCACACGTCTAACGTCATGCATTGGACAACCTCAGAGGGTCATCAAATCAGGACCCTGCTGTGAAGGCAGACAGTGCACAGAGCAGATACATACACACACACACACACACACACACTCTCTCTCTCTACGTACAGCTGTTTTCATGGAAGCTGACCTGGTCTGAGTAGTACCACCACTCGTTCTTATTGCACTGGGATGCTAGGCTGGGATCTCTCCATGTGCTCATGGTTCCCTCAGGCACCAGGGAACGTTGTCCATAATTTCTGTGTGTGTGTGTGTGTGTGTGTGTGTGTATGTACGAAGGTTCAGCAAAACCAGACTCATCAGAGGAGAAGGAAGAGAGGAAATGAATTAGCAGACTTCAACCTTTACACACACACACACACACACACACACACACACACACACACACACACACACACAGAGAGAGAGAGAGAGAGAGAGAGAGAGAGAGAGAGAGAGACTACCTTTGAGTCACTGCATCCTCCTGAACACAGTATCAAAATGAGTTTGTGGATCTGATTAAAACAGCACAAATATATCATGATCATATCATATCATATCATATTATATCATATCAGTAGTGTTGACTAAGCTCACTTTCACACGCTGCTGTTTGAGTGGACAAGGAAAACTAAAGTCAGTCTCTCCGTCAGCATTTTTTAAAGCAATGCTGGAGTATCAGCACCAGTGAGGAACCGTACGGTGATGTGCTCTCAGCACCAGTGAGGAACCGTACGGTGATGTTCTCTCAGCACCAGTGAGGAACCGTACGGTAATGTGCATTCAGCACCAGTGAGGAACCGTACGGTGATGTGCTCTCAGCACCAGTGAGGAACCGTACGGTGATGTGCTCTCAGCACCAGTGAGGAACCG
>PYXC01001942.1:30000-37500 GCA_015244755.2 Tenualosa ilisha | reverse complement strand
TGAACATGGCAGTGGCCACTACAGATGTGCCAGCTGTGTTCAGGGGTTGAAAATGGGACTGCAGACAGGAACAAAGCTTTTTAGCGACTGAAAAAAACCTGTAAATTGCCACTATGGTTTAAGCAAACACAACCCTACAGATATACACCTCGGATAATCTCTCTGTATTACTCTTCCTTTTACCTCTCTTTCTCTCTCTCTTCATCTCTCTCTCTCTCTCTCTGTCTCTCTCCGCCCCTCTGTCTTGTGAAGTCTGTCTGTCTCTGGTGGGGTCCCCTCAGGAGTCAACTCCAGATGTTTATTTAGCTTGTCATTCCCCTCATACACACACATTAAACACACACACACTCACACACTCTGTAAACACAGCTGCCTCTTAAAGAGCAGTGTTTGATATTAGACTGCAGATAATCTTGCATTAAAGATGCCCATCCCTCGGTGCGATTAGATCCTTATTTAGCTCCTGGCCACAGGGCCCAGAGCCCAGAGCCCAGAGCCCCCTCATTATGTGGCCGTCATTAGGATCGCTCAGCAGTTCCACATGTTGGTTTGTTTTCACCCAGCCTGGCAGCTGCAACCTTACACACACACACACACAGATAAAGAGAGAGAGAGAGAGAGAGGGACAGAGGGGAGGAGAGAGAGAGAGACAGAGAAACTTACACAGAGAGAGAGAGAGAGCAAAAGAGAGAGACAGAGACAGAGAGAGAGAGAGAGACAGAGAAACTTACACACACACAGAGAGAGAGAAAGAGAGAGAGAGAGAGAGAGAGAGAGAGACAGAGAAACTTACACACACTCACACACACACACACACTCTCTCTCTCTCTCTTTCTCTCAGTGAAGCGCTGAGCTGCAGGTTAGCCAAAGGCTGGCAGGTGCTTTTACTCAACTTGCCTACGCGCAAAAACACTCCCTCTAAACAGACACATACACACATGCATAGACACACACACACGCTCACACACACACACTCTCTCTCTCTTTCTCTCTCTGCATGCGTCTCTCTGGTGGAAGGCTAAACGAGTGCGAGGGCCGTAACTGGCGTGGAGTCTGTAACACACACACACACACTCCTCTCTGGTTGAAGGCTAAATAAGTGCACGGGCCGTAAGTGGTGTGGAGTCTGTAACACACACACACAGACACACACACACACACTCCTCTCTGGTTGAAGGCTCAATGAGTGCGCGGGCCGTAAGTTGTGTGGAGTCTGTAACACACACACACACACACACACACACACACAAACACACAAACTTCTCTTTGGTTGAAGGCTAAATGAGTGCGCGGGCCGTAAGTGGTGTGGAGTCTGTAACACACACACACAAACACACACACACACACACACTCTAAATGAGTGTGCGGGCCGTAAGTGGTGTGGAGTCTGTAACACACACACACAAACACACACACACACACACACACTCTAAATGAGTGCGCGGGCCGTAAGTGGTGTGGAGTCTGTAATCTATTTGCTGTGGATGTCAGCAGCGCTTTAATGTTCCGCAGGAGAGGAGCATGCAGGGTGGAGCAGGGCTCTAATTACGGACGTGTGAGAGAACCGCAGAACCGCCACAGGACTGAGGAGAACACAAGGAACCACACACTCACCGCTCTATGCTCGTGCATGTATTTGTACACACACACACACACACACACACTGCAAAAAAAAAAAAAAGTTACTCATTTCAAGCTAAATGATCTGCCAGTGCAGTAAGAAAATTGTACTTCCTAAGATTTATTGAAAGAAGAAAAATACAGACGGGAAAGTCTTGATTTAAAACAATACTGCTTGATTTAAGTATCTGAGATAACATATTTACGCAATTAATAAGATTCATTTTCTAATTTTTGAATTCCAGTATCTAGAAACTAGCCAAATTTGCTCAAAACTAGTCAAAAAGGATGACAGCAAGGAAAATGTGCTTGAATCTAGGACAATGAAGTTAAACTCACATCAGCCCAAGTGGGCTAACATCCAGCTCCAGGCACAGTGTTGCTTAGCCTCCGAACTGCATGAAGCTAAGCACATTACAAAGCTAATTACATGTTGCTTAGCGTTGTGCGTCACCGTCACTACAGCTGATGTTGTAGATCAAATACAGTATGTCTCTGTGGTAACTGTTTTGAAGTCTCAAAGTAATCCTCGTACAATTTGTTTTCAATGTTTCAGAGTTTCACAAACTAAGTTTGGTAACACTTTACTTGAGGGTGTCTTCACAAGAGTGGCATGAGCCTGTCATAGACATGACATGTAGCATGGACATGACTGTTGTCATTGAGTGTCATGTGGTTTTGGTGACGTCTGCATCCCAAACAGTGTCAACTTCACAAAAACTGAATGACACTTCAACAGTCAACAGTCATGAACACTAAAAACAGTCAACAGTCATGAACACTAAAAACAGTCATGAACACTAAAAACAGTCATGAACACTAAAAACAGTCAACAGTCATGAACACTAAAAACAGTCAAGTCATGAACACTAAAAACAGTCAACAGTCATGAACACTAAAAACAGTCAACAGTCATGAACACTAAAAACAGTCAAGTCATGAACACTAAAAACAGTCAACAGTCATGAACACTAAAAACAGTCAACAGTCATGAACACTAAAAACAGTCAAGTCATGAACACTAAAAACAGTCAACAGTCATGAACACTAAAAACAGTCAACAGTCATGAACACTAAAAACAGTCAACAGTCATGAACACTAAAAACAGTCAAGTCATGAACACTAAAAACAGTCAACAGTCATGAACACTAAAAACAGTCAACAGTCATGAACACTAAAAACAGTCAACAGTCATGAACACTAAAAACAGTCATGAACACTAAAAACAGTCAACAGTCATGAACACTAAAAACAGTCAACAGTCATGAACACTAAAACAGTCAACAGTCATGAACACTAAAAAAAAGTTTCAGTCCTGCCATTCATGCGATCTAGCGCCAGCTGAAGTTGCATCCATGAGTGTAACTGTTGAACCATATGCCCAATTTTCAAGTAGGATTTTCCAACATACTAACTTGTATTGAAAGTGAAACTAATTTTCACAGGTCACAAATTTAGTCTGTTTGGTAAAAAACTGGTAAAAAAAATTGGTAGAAACGGTCTTTCCAACCAAATGACATAAAGGTTACTTATTGGCAGCAAGGCCATTAAACGATACATGAGCTTATATCTCAGCTGCAAACTGATGATCCTACTTTGGCTCCAGCCCTCTTCATGAGGACCTAGAACATTTTTGCATCATCTTGCATTTTGCAAATAACAACACAAGTGCACCTCCTAGTCACAGGCTAATGTGGAGAACCCAAAGAGGATCTATGGACATTTGTGATGTCATTGCCTTCGCAACAAAGGAAACATTGGATTTTCCAAAAACGCTTTAAGCTTCACAGACCACAACTTCTGTCCATTCCTCATGAAGGTTGGTACATGTGATGTTCAGACCAAACCCCATAAAAGATACCTATTGTCATAAAAGATACCTATTGGCATTCTTCATGAAGGTGTGATGTTCAGACCAAGCCCCATAAAAGATACCTATTGGCATTCTTCATGAAGGTTGGTACATGTGATGTTCATGAAGGTTGGTACATGTGATGTTCATGAAGGTTGGTACATGTGATGTTCATGAAGGTTGGTACATGTGATGTTCAGATACCTATTGTCATTCTTCATGAAGGTTGGTACATGTGATGTTCATGAAGGTTGGTACATGTGATGTTCATGAAGGTTGGTACATGTGATGTTCATGAAGGTTGGTACATGTGATGTTCAGATACCTATTGTCATTCTTCATGAAGGTTGGTACATGTGATGTTCATGAAGGTTGGTACATGTGATGTTCATGAAGGTTGGTACATGTGATGTTCAGATACCAATTGTCCTTTGGATGCATGGAACTTTAATGCAACACAGCAACTCACCAAACATCATGTGAGGTCATATCATGGAAAATCTGTGACTGAAGACTGATTGCCACAAAACATAGTGTGAGCATTTGTCACATTGGCACTGACCAAACACCATGACATGTCTGTGGTAACGCTGTCCAGTGATGATGCTTGGCCCCCATATTGCTGCTGGCAGGCTAATGTAAAAGAGTAATTTCCAAGTGTCACTGTCTTGTTACAGTGACTGATTATTTAAGTTTGAAATCACCAAAAGTGATTATCTTAAGTGAAGATTAGGCTTACTTATCAAGATAAAATAACGTCTAGATAACGTCTCGATAAAATAACTTGAAACAAGTAAAATTATCTACCATGTCTTTCTGGCAACTGGTCAGAATCATTTTCCCTTATAAAATGAGTATAATGAGCCTCACAATTAGTTGTATTATCAAGCCAAATAATTCTGCCTCAAGTAAATGAATCTTAAAATTGGTACAACGACATAAATATTCTGAATACTGGGGAATTACACTAGTCAAGATTTCTAGGCTGCAGTGCACACACACAAACACACACGCACGCACGCGCACACAGACACACACACACACACACACTCACGCGCGCGCGCACACACACACACACACACACACACTCTAGCACACGCACACACACGCACACACACGCGCATACACATGCGCACACACACGCGCACACACACGCGCACACACGCACGCACACACACACAAACTGTCTACATATCTTCACACATACATAAGAACCACAGACACAAAAAAACAGAGCCAAACACCAATCATAAGCACAAAGACAGAAGAGACAGAGGAAGAGGAGAGAGAGATAGACAGATGAGACAGAGGAAGAGGAGAGAGAGATAGACAGATGAGACAGAGGAAGAGGAGAGAGAGATAGACAGAGGAAGAGGAGAGATAGACAGATGAAACAGAGGAAGAGGAGAGATAGATAGACAGATGAGAGAGAGGAAGAGGAGAGAGATTGATGAGACAGAGGAAGAGGAGAGAGAGACAGACAGACAGATGAAAAAGAAGAAGAGCAGAAAGTGAGAAAGATACAGATGAGACAGAAGAAGAGGAGAGAGAGGGAAAGAAGATAGACAGATGAGAAGGAAATGACAAACAGAAAGAAAAGAATAAATTAAAAAAAGTACAGTGAAAGAGACAAGGATGAGCGTCAAGACGGAGGGAGAGAGAGAGAGAGAATCAGTGAAGAAAAACAGAAGAGAGAAAGAGAAAAGGAGCGAGTGAATCAGAGAAGAGAAACAAGAGAGAGAGAGAGAGGAGAAAAAGAAACAACACAGAGAAAGAGAGGGAGAGAGAGAACCAGAAAGCGAGGGATTAGAGAAGAGAGGAGAGAAATACAGCTAGAAAGCAAGGGAGTAGAGAAGAGGAGAGAAAGAGAGCTAGAAAGCGAGGGAGTAGAAAAGAGGAGAGAAAAAGAGCTAGAAAGCAGAGGGATGAGAGGAGTTGTGTGAAGACTAAGTCTGTCCTCATTAACGGGAAGCGGTGCGGTGTGCTCCTGTGTGTGTGTGTGTGTGTGTGTGTGTGTGTGTATGCTCTGACTCTTTTGAACATGTGCAGCCCCCATGACTGTGCCCCCATGTAATGACACAGTGGGGGAGTGTGAGTCTGTGTGTGTGTGTGTGTGTGTGTGTGTGCGCATGTGTGTGTGCACACACGTGTGTCTGTGTGCGCACCCATGTCTGTGTGGGAGTGTGTGTGTGTGTATGTCCACATGTCTGTGTGCAAGAGTGTGTGTGCACCCTTGTCTGTGTGTGAGTGTGTGTGTTTGTATGTGAATACAGTATGTGTGTGTGTGTGTGTGTGTATGTGAGTGTGTGTGTGTGTGCCTAAATGTCTGTGTGTGTGTGTGTGTGTGTGTACGCAATGTAATGACACAGTTGGGGAGTGTGTGAGCTGTAATTTCAACATTTAAAAGAGATGGCAGCCCATTCATGCGGTGGGGGAGAAAATACTAATGATGGCCTGAGCAACATCACACATCATCTGGACAGTCTGCACCAGAGACAAGCATCATCTGGACAGTCTGCACCAGAGACAAGCATCATATGGACAGTCTGCACCAGAGACAAGCATCATCTGGACAGTCTGCACCAGAGACAAGCATCATCTGGACAGTCTGCACCAGAGACAAGCATCATCTGGACAGTCTGCACCAGAGACAAGCATCGTATGGACAGTCTGCACCAGAGACAATCATCGTATGGACAGTCTGCACCAGAGACAATCATCATATGGACAGTCTGCACTAGAGACAAGCAGCAGCATCTGGACAGTCTGCACTACAGACAATCATCATCTGGACAGTCTGCACTACAGACAATCATCATATGGACAGTCTGCACTACAGACAATCATCATATGGACAGTCTGCACTACAGACAATCATCATATGGACAGTCTGCACTAGAGACAAGCATCATATGGACAGTCTGCACTACAGACAATCATCATATGGACAGTCTGCACTACAGACAATCATCATATGGACAGTCTGCACTAGAGACAAGCATCATATGGACAGTCCGCACTACAGACAATCATCATCTGGACAGTCTGCACTACAGACAATCATCATCTGGACAGTCTGCACTACAGACAATCATCATATGGACAGTCTGCACTAGAGACAATCATCATCTGGACAGTCTACACAAGAAGGGAACCATCATCTGAAAAGTCTATACAAATGTGTGTGTGGGTGTGTGAGAGAGGGAGGGAGAGAGAGAGAAAGAGAAAGAAAGAGAGGGAGAGAGGCTGGGGGAGCATGTCAGCTTTGTGAGTGTGTGTGTGTGTGTGTGTGTGTGTGTGTGTGTGTGTGTGGTTGAGGGGAGCGTGTCAGCGGGGCCACATGCTGAGTTTTATGTGGTGGGCTTTGGAGCATAAATGGCGAGCCTGTTTTTAACAACCCTGCTTATGAAGATGTTTTTTTAGGGGAACAGAAAGGAAGCCCCCCTGCCCCACACCTCTGACAAACGCCTTTCATTCAGCCTCAGACTAGGAGGTTTTAGCACCACAGACTCTACTCCCATCAACCCCCTGGAGATGATGCTGCACAGAAGGAATTAAGGACCAGAGGGACAGAAGGACAGCACCCCAAGAGAGGAGTAGCAAAACTGGAAATGGAAAAAGGGGGAAGAGAGAGAGGGGTAAACAGATAGAGGGAGGGAGGAGAGAGGCAGAGAGAGAGAGAGAGTGGAGAAGAGAGAGGCGTAGTGATTGTCCCTAAGACTCAGAGAGGGGCGTAGTGATTGTCCCCAAGACTCAGAGAGGGGCGTAGTGATTGTCCCTAAGACTCAGAGAGGGGCGTAGTGATTGTCCATAAGACTCAGAGAGGGGCGTAGTGATTGTCCATAAGACTCAGAGAGGGGCGTAGTGATTGTCCCTAAGACTCAGAGAGGGGCGTAGTGATTGTCCATAAGACTCAGAGAGGGGCGTAGTGATTGTCCCTAAGACTCAGAGAGGGGCGTAGTGATTGTCCATAAGACTCAGAGAGGGGTGTAGTGATTGTCCCTAAGACTCAGAGAGGGGCGTAGTG
>PYXC01001942.1:2500-22500 GCA_015244755.2 Tenualosa ilisha | reverse complement strand
CCAACTGTTGGACCTAGGTGTAGGTATCATTTGAAAGTTTGTAATAAACATAACAAACTTAACTTAATTTTTTTTTAAAAAAGTGCAATTGACGGTTGCCCTGAACGCTCACAAATAGTCCCTAATACTGAAGATGAGATGGTACGGCCCATAAAATAGTCCCAAATACTGAAGATGAGATGGTACGGCCCATAAAATAGTCCCAAATACTGAGGATGAGATGGTATGGCCTGTAAAATAGTCCCTAATCCTGAGGATAAGATGGTACGGCCCATATTGTCTGTATGAGAGAAAGTGTGAGAAAGCAAGACTCACATACAACATACACACACACACACACACAGTGTAGTGTAATAGAGATATAGATTAAATCAGAGAGACATCAGCACACACACTCACACACACACACACACACACACACACGGACCATAAGCAAGGATGAGAATTGAGTGTGTGACAGATAGTACACACACATACATAGACTTGCAGAATATCATTAGCGTGGCAATATTTACTAGTGTCACCAGGTGACACAGTCTCACAGAGGAAGTGTGTATGTCTGATGGAGACTAATCTGCTTTAATGTGCAGAGGAATTTATCAGTGTGTGTGTGTGTGTGTGTGCTGGAACTCATCCATGATGGACAAATAGCCGCCTCACCCCAACAGTGTATGTGTGACTCGCATGGCATGGACATGCCCAATGCAACGATGACACCCATTTGGCAGGAGCCTGAATACACACACACACACACACACATGCGCACACATCTACAACTGTATGTAAATACATTGAAAAACAAACATGTGCTTCCCACATGTCCAAACATAATCCCACACACATGAACACACACACACACACACACACACACACACATACACACACACACACACATACACACATGTGCACATGCACACAGACGTGCACATGCACACACACATACACACACAGACAGATGAGAGTGATCTCTGAGTTTGTTATGGGCCCTTACTGCCTGCCTGCTTAGTGTTTCGTCCCCTGAAGAGGAGTGTGTGTGTGTGTGTGTGTGTGTGTGTGTGTGTATGTGTGTGTGTGCATGTGTGTGTGCGAGCGTGTGTGTGTGTTTGAGAAAAAGAGGGAGAGAGATTGTGTTCGCTATCAGATTCCTCTCAGCACTTAAGCACCAAGTAGGGCCTTCGGTGCTCTTCCTCAGATCCTGTGATGCTGTGTTCAGATCAGCTTAGATGACACACACACACACACACACACACACACGCACACACACGCACACACATGCTCAAACACACACACGCTCAAACACACACACACATGCACGCACACACACACACTGGCTTTCCATCAGTCGCACACACTACACACACACACTCACGCACACACACACAGGCTTTCCATCAGTCTCACACACTACACACACACACACACTCACACACACACACGCATGCACACACACACGTACGCACACACACACGCACGCACGCAAACACAAACACACACACACTGGCTCTCCATCAGTGGCATATACCACACACACATACACACACACACTGGCTTTACATCAGTGGCATACACTACGAATGAAAACACACACACACAAACACACACATACACTGGTTTTCCATTAGTGGCATACACACACACACACACACATAAACTGGCTTTCCATCAGTGGCATACACACACACACACACACACACACACACACACATCAACTGGCTTTCCATCAGTGGCATACACACACACACACACACACACACACACACACACACACACACACACATGAACTGGCTTTCCATCAGTAGCATACACACACACACACATAAACTGGCTTTCCATCAGCGGCATACACACACACACACATAAACTGGCTTTCCATCAGTGGCATACACACACACACACACACACACACATAAACTGGCTTTCAGACAAGGCACCAAGCATCAGACAAATCCTATCTTTTGTTTTCATAATGGCCACTGTTTGGACTTATTCTTTAATCCCACTGATGCCCAGCGACCTGGCAATCCCAGGCATTGGTTAATCCCAGAGATGTGCAGGCACCTGACAATGCCAATTTGTTCCCCTAGGCTGCACATCACACCTGAGGCTCCTCGTAAACCCTGGGTTTCATGCGGAAATAATCCAGAGCCTCATGTGGAAATAACACTGCCTGTCCCCCTCAGATTCTGCTGGCCATACACAAGCCCAATGAGCCTGAAATCTGGCTCATGTCCCTCCAGGCTCTTGTTTGTGTCTGTGTCCGGCTCTGGGCAGGGGGTCTGTGTCTGGGCTGGGCTGTAGGTCTATGGGCTGTGGTTCTGTGTCTGGGCTGGGCTGCAGGTCTATGGGCTGTGGTTCTGTGTCTGGGCTGGGCTGTAGGTCTATGGGCTGTGGTTCTGTGTCTGGGCTGGGCTGCAGGTCTATGGGCTGTGGTTCTGTGTCTGGGCTGGGCTGCAGGTCTGTGTCTGGGCTGGGCTGCAGGTCTGTGTCTGGGCTGTGGTTCTGTGTCTGGGCTGGGCTGCAGGTCTGTGTCTGGGCTGGGCTGCAGGTCTGTGTCTGGGCTGTGGTTCTGTGTCTGGGCTGGGCTGCAGGTCTGTGTCTGGCCCTGGGCAAGGGGTCTGTGTCTGCTTAAACATCAGTAGGTGGAAATGCTGACACATGGCTTGATAAGAGCAGGAAGCTTCTGTAAAGCCCTGCTGGGTGTTTACTTTACTGCTGCGCCTCCACACAACCTTTGACCCAGGAAGTCTTTTTCATTGATATGCTGCTGTTCTGTGTTATCAATGTGTTGTGGGAGAGCCTGGCTCAGATTGTTCGCTGACCTCAAGTTCCTGCCTGAGCCAGCATGGCGCATGAGAACTCAAGCACAGCTGCAGTGACCCTGGAACAGCAGTAAGGGCAATGACTTGAGCTCGAATACACAGATGATTCTAAAATCCATCTGTTACCTTTGCGTAGAAGGTAAATAAACATTGAGGAATATCGAGAAAATAAAACATTGAGGCCTCTTACATTTATTTGTAAGAGAAGAATCATGCGCACTTCGGGCCGGGTCTTTTGCTCCAAAGCCTTGAGGCCATGCCGACATGCCGTTGTGTGTCCGGGCTGTTGGGGTAAATGCAGCTCATACCATGAGGGGCCTAAAAATATCCCCCGCGAATGCTGCATCAAAGCCGGGGTCAGCTCCGCCGTGAAGCCCGCCCCTGCGTTTAGCCTAAATAAACGCAAAGGAGGAGCTTGCCCCGGTCGGCGCAGCACTAGATCTCTGGTAAGCACTTCAGCACGGAAAGGGGAGTGTGTCGAGTTTCAGCGAGCACGGGAGTGACCGAACACTGGCAAGTCAGTCTGCGAAAGACTCGGAGCGCGACAGTCCGGCACGGCAGAGCTCAGCAGATGGCAGCGCGGCGGAACGCACCGATTGCGTAGACTATCGGACCTCTCAAAAGGACATTCGTGAATGATTTTAAAAAGTCTAAATCAGCATGTGTCGTATCATTTCAAAACTCAAATTGAAATTGTAAGTTGTTCAGTTAGTTGCTTTCCCTGGACACCTCTTCGTGAAAGTTAAATTAGTTTTGTTCTGTCTTCCTCGCGGGCAATTCTCTCTCACCGGACCCTGGATGTCTGCTGGTGTTTTCTTTTGGATGCGATTTTAACCGGTTGTTAAATCAATATGGAAGAGGATCAAAAGTGGAAGGTTTCTTCTCCGTCCGCCACGGAGAGGACTTGTAGCGAGCATCCTTGCAAAAAGCGCGTTGGAGCAAACTGGCAGGACCTGTCCGGTATTACCGTTTGCGTCGTGTTGACTTTGATGTGTTTGGGATTTTGCACTTTGATATATTTGAAGACCTCGGAGCTACAGTCCAGGATCGTCAGTCTGGAAAGCCAGCGAGAGACACAGCTTTCGGGCAGGATCACCCTCGAACAGGTGGAGCCCGTTATTCTAAGTCGGCTGGATCAGATTTTGGAAGAGGTAAGCTGTTTGCGAAATCTGACATTTACAAGAGCAATTTCTGAGCAGGTAGGCCCACTGAATTTGCAAGATTTATTTATTTCCATCCCGGCTTTTCTCTTAGTAGCTATTGTGTGGTTCACAGCTCTGTTCATCTGAGCATGCTCCTGATTCATAGGGGTAATGTTTTCAAAGTAATTTAGAAAATACTAAGCAGCAATCAGACGATATTACAGCTTGATATCACAGATTTTTTAATCCTTTGCAGATAGTAATTCTGTTCTAAATAAGCGAAAAGTCTTTCCATATCAATAGACGTTTCTCTGTCTTTACAATGACTGTTGGTATAACTAGTTGGTATTTTCCTTCTCAGCTGTCTGTTCTGTATGCATATAGCCTAACGCCGTTGAATAGTACGCGCCTACAGTATTTGCTAGACCTGATATGTTATCTCGCATGCAAGGGGATCAGGTTGGCTGTGGTCAGCGGGGGATTTGGTGTAATTTTGTTTTCCAAAAGTTCCTCGGACCGGCGTCTGATGATTCATTTGTCTATTGTGGGCTACCATAAATATCATTGGTTTTAGCTGAAATTGTTTTAGTTTAGTTTAGTTTTAGCCATTTGCGTTTCCCGCATGAACTGTTTATGCTGTCGGGAGGAGACGTACTGATAGCGGACTGAATGTGACTCTGGGAAACTTCGAAACTTTATCAATGTCGTCAGATAAGAACGCACGGTAGATAGTTACCAGGATATCACGGCGAGGCATGAACTTTTTTTTTTATAATTTTGAACTCTCAACTCACTAAGCGCTGGTACTTAATCGACACTTTCACACCTACATCAACAACTCCAGTTTATAGGAATGCGCCACACCGACCGGGTGCCTGTTTGTCTTTCTCTCTCTGTTGGTTCGCCTTTGTTTTTTCGCGGGGCACTTCACTTTCTCCGGGGCCATAAAATGTGTGTATTCTTGCACTGATGAGGTTACACACACTGTATAACCTTGCAAAATGTTTGAGCAGAAGAGTCGAGTTGTTAGGCTCCCATGCGTTGCCCATGCTCAGTTCAGCGCGCTGAAATGTCAGGTTGGGGCCATTTGCCCTCACCGTGGCCCTTCTCAGATGGGAGGTAGTTTGAGACCCCATGAGACCGTTAAATGTCGATTCCACGCAGGGCGGCCAAACATCATCTTTACTCATTCTCATCGTGCCTTGCGGCGTTCTGACTCATCCGTTTGTTTGGGTTTGTTTATACAAATCCAGGTAATTAATGCGAGACAGCCGCAGATGTGACTTCTCTCCTCTCTCTCCTCCAATGAGGTGAACTAAATATGACACTGACCAGACCCGTTTCCTCCCACAGGACCCCAAACTCTGGACACCTCCGTGGACACTCACTTCTATTGCAGTTTAAATACGCATTCAGACGTTAATCTGTAAATCATCAAAAATAATCATGTAACCTATGTGAATTGTGTAGGCTATGAATCAGATAATTCTCTCTCTCTCACTGTGTGTGTGTGTGTGTGTGTGTGTGTGTGTAATTACACCCAAACTGTGAGCGTCACTGTGAAATCACTTATCTCTCATTTGCACCTCCAGTCTATTTGACTCAGTGGGGAAACACTGACAAGCATGAACTGCCTCCATAACTGTTACAGCGTCCGTCCCCTTTAACCCCCACCCACCCAGCCCCCGAGTCCCTCTCCTTCAGCAGCCTACCTCTGCTCACACACACTCCACCCGGGACCCAGAGGAGTTGTGGGCTGTGTGGGGGTAAAAATGCCTCCTCTTCTGGAAGTTCTATTGCCACCCCCCACCTCACCCCACCAATGCAAGCCCTAGACCCTAACCACCATTCACCCCAGCCCCCTCAAACACTTCATCAGGCGGTGGATTGCGCGGCGGCTGGTTAGTGTTAGCTGCTAGACGTGGCTGTAGTCTGCTGCATTCAGGCGGGGCAGGAGAAACGCGACCAAGACCTAGTTGTCATGTCGCCACGGCGATGTTTGGCTGAGCGGAGAGGTGCGGAGAGGTGAGAAATACGGCCTCAGTTCTGTTGGTTCCCTTCACACCTCACCACGCACACACACACACGCACGCACACACACTCAGACATACACCAACTGGACAAAAAGCACTTCTCTCTTACTCTCTCTCCATCTCTCACTCTCTCTCTCTCTCTCTCTCGCTATTTCCTTGTTCTTGTTTCTCTTTCCTCTTTTCTGTCACTCTTCCCTCTCTTTCACTCACTCACTCTCTCTTTCCGTCTCTCTCTGTTCTTTCAGTCCTCATCCATTCCCTCTCTAGAAAATGAATTCATGATTCACTCTTAACAGCTCCACAAACAGACACAGCTGATATAGGCATCATCATAGGTAATGGTTAGCTTCCTACAGCACACCTGGAGAGCGCTAGTATCCAACCCAGTGTGGGTGCGCACGTGTGTGTGTGTGTGTGTGTGTGTGTGTGTAGTCTAGTCCAACCCTCCCTGTTTCAGGCCCTGTAAAAGCAATAGGGAGTCTCCATCATTACGCATGTCTTGTCTGCACTGTGTGTAAATGAGAAGGAGAGACCAAGTGATGCACAGAGACTGCTGCGCTTAAACACACACACACACACACACACACAGACTGAGACACAGACAGACAGACCTGACCAGGGTCAGTTCACGTGAGCTTGCCCTGCAATTATTTTTATAGTACTCTCTCTCTCTCTCTCTCTCACACACACACACACACACCACACACACACACACACACACACACACATTATGCTGTGCAGGGAAGCTGTGATGTTTTGCTTTCTTGTGGGAATAATAAGTAGCTGTGTTGTTCTGGTGGGAAATGCTTTCAGTCAGACCAAAGGTGTAATTGTGTGTATTTAGTGCAAGGACATTCAGATGGATTGTGATGAATGTCCAGTGTGTGTGTTTAGATGCAGACATGTAGAGATCTGAGGTCATTCATTCACAGTGACGAGTGACCCCAGTGCTCTGTCATGGCGATGCGATGAAGTTGGACTGTACAGGTTAACTCCCTGACTCTATTAGGGTTTGATTTAGCAGAGGGATTAAACCCCCTCTGTCCCACTGCTGGAGTCTGGGAGCTGGACGAGTGAACCTGATGCCTCTCTGTGCAGACATATTCAAAATACCCAAATGTTTTATCAGCGTGAGATGGACAGGGCTGGACTTTGCCACTTTGGTGCACTTAGGACTGAAGAGATTTACACACACACACACACACACACACACACACACACACACACACAGGAGTGCGCTTTGTATGGATGCTAAGAGATTTACACACAAGGGGCTGACTGCCCAGTTGGTCTTTCTCAGCGCACACATCAAAGGGACCAGAGAAAACCTGGAGCAGAACTGGAAATGGCTGCTGGTGTTGATTTCATCAGCACTTATGGAATATGCCAGAAAGCCTCTCAGTGCACTAACAGAGATGTGCTCCAGAGAGAGAGAGAGAGAGGGAGGAAGGGAGAGAGAGAAAGAGGGAGCAAAGGAGAGAGCGAGGGAGAGAGAGAGGAATGCTGGGCGGTCTCTCAGCAGTGAAGACCTTGGGTAGTGCAGTCCGGGGGTCTTAGTTGTAATCGGGCTTTGGGAGAGTAAACGCTTTTGTCATCCTTTTAAAATAGAATGTTAAAACCAGATCAAAACCAGGGGCGTCAGGTTACCATTACAGCGGGGAGGCAGAGTGGCGGAGAATGCCCTCACATCCAGTAACACCCCCCCCACACACACAAACACACACACATACACACATAGACGCATACACACACACACCATCTGCTTTGCTCTGAGACCCCCAAACACCACACACACACACACACACACATACACATACGACCATGTAAAGAGAAAAGAGCTCCATGCAGGGCAGCAGTGGGTCCATCTAGGACAGACACCTGTGTGTGGAGGAGCATACCTGTCTCCATGCAGGGCAGCAGTGGGTCCATCTAGGACAGACACCTGTGTGTGGAGGAGCATACCTGTCTCTCCGGTCCCCCACAGCTCTGACCTGTGGCACACAGACTGACTAGTTCCTGATCTAGGGTCTCTGTGTCTAACATGTCAAATGCAGTTTCAGGTTTTATGACATGATGTCACTCAATCAGTCCAGCAGAGATATCAGGACTGAGTTTTGGTCAGTGGAGGTGGAGAGACATGCTTGTTAGCGCTTTTCAAAAATGTAATTTTTTAAACTGTTTTCTAACTAGCCAGCTTGCTAGTATATCTGGACGTCATTATGGAAATGCTGGTCCCCATTTGAGTTGTTCCATTCATGTGAGACAGAACATCTCAGCATATTGCTGCTCTTTGGAATTCCACTCTCTGTGCGGAGCTCTGAGGTGTGTCACACAGGCTGAAGAACTTTGTCTCTTCATTGACTAGTTTCTCATATAGAAGCCATTGGTCAGTGTTTAGGTGTTTCTAGAAGCTTCTAAATGTTTCTTTCACTTGTTATTGGTATGTCTGTATATGAGTGTCTTTGCTTCCTGGTTCATTATGTTGTTGTGGCAACTGTTTGCCTGCCACCATCTTCCAGTGTTTGAATGGCTGAGGGCCACTGTGGGTCGGGTCAAGAGCTTGTGTGTGTGTTTGAGTGGCTCAGGCCCACTGTGGGTCGGCCCAAGAGTGTGTGTGAGAGGAGAAAAATGCCCCGGGATCTTCCAGTGTCTGGAGCTGCAGCGGCCCGTTTAAAGACTTCTCCAGCTGGGCGTGAGTCTTGCCAGGATCAACCAAATAAATCCAGGGATTGCTTCATGGCGAACATAAACTGATGTGGGGAAAAATATGTCGAGAGGCAGTTTCCGGAAGATTTACTGTGAGTGTTCCTGCACTAAGCAGCAAGGGTACAGCCTCACGCACCTTTCCCACCGTCGAGAGGCTCGGCCGCCGGCCGCGGCAGCGACCTTCCAGTCCGTAGCGCAGAGAGACGGCCTCTCAGGAGACGCCAGTCCGCTGGCCCCCAGACAGTAAAACGGGAAGCTGCATCCTAAGAATGAGTTTGGCAGGGTCATGGCTCACAGCAGGGTATCGTCAAATGATAGAGTTAGCACAGATCTGGAGCACCAAACAGTACACTCACACACACACACACACACACACACACACACACACACACAGATCTGGAGTACCAAACACTTGAAGCAGTCTGCATTCTGCATCCTGCGTTCCCTTCCCATTACAGACAGTTCCTCAACTGTGGAGGCCAGTCTGCTGTGCACAGTTAACTCTGCTGATGGATGGATGGATGGATGGATGGATAGAGAGATAGAGGGATGGATGGAGGGATGTGGAGGCCAGTCTGCTGTGCACAGTTAACTCTGCTGATGGATGGATGGATGGATGGATGGATAGAGAGATAGAGGGATGGATGGAGGGATGTGGAGGCCAGTCTGCTGTGCACAGTTAACTCTGCTGATGGATGGATGGATGGATGGATAGAGAGATAGAGGGATGGATGGAGGGATGTGGAGGCCAGTCTGCTGTGCACAGTTAACTCTGCTGATGGATGGATGGATGGATGGATAGAGAGGTAGAGGGATGGATGGAGGGATGGGTGGATGGCAGGTCTGAAGTGTTACGTTATTTTAAAATGACATGAATCAGTTAACAATTCAATTTAAATCCATTCCATAAAACTACAGCCATGTCCATGTCTCTCTCTTTGTGTGTGTGTGTGTCTCTTTGTGTGTGTGTACGTCCCTCTCTCTTTGTCTAGATGTGTGTCTCTTTGTGTGTGTGTGTGTGTGTGTCTCTCTCTGTCTGTGTGTGTGTCTGTTTGTATGTGTGTGTGTCTCTCTGTCTGTGTGTGTGTGTCTCTTTGTGTGTGTGTGTGTGTGTGTCTCTCTGTCTGTGTGTGTGTCTCTTTGTGTGGGTGTCTTTGTGTGTGTGTGTGTCTCTCTGTCTGTGTGTGTGTCTCTTTACGTGTGTGTTTGTCTCTTTGTGTGTGTGGTGTCTCTCTGCTGTGTGTGTCTTTTTGTGTGTGTGTGTGTGTGTGTCTCTCTCTCTGTCTGTGTGCGTGTGTGTGTGTGGCGTATAACAGTATTACACTGTAATAGCTGGCCATAATGTGTGGCCTCTGATTAATTTTTCAAAGATTAAAAACTTTTTACATATTCCACATATTTCACAGTGACCCCAGAAAAGGAGCGTTTCCACAGACAAGAGACGCCTGTCAACATGACTAATCATGCATCATTTCATCACATTTTTAAGTTGAGCATTATTTTCAATGGTTTGATTTGCAGGAAGGAAAAGTGTGGGTTGACAGGTTAGGTCCACGCTGCTCTTCCCTTGATGGGTTAAAGGGTGAAGTCTCTGGTCTCTGCATGTAGCCAGTCCTTCTGATCTGGGGTGAAATGAACAGGCTGGGTGGGGATGGCAGGCTCGTCCGGACCGGCATGTTGGGTCATAACTACTAATAAAACCCCCGCCGGCGTGGCAGCACCTGTTGCCGGCCTCGGCACGGCACGCTGGCATGCCTGTGTCCTACTATGAGTGCCCACGCCTGCCAAGCGGCGAGCCGGTGGAATGCCAACAGTGTCCCTGATAAAGGTCGCATCACTGACTATATATGTTTATCTAAGAGGGTCAGTCGGGAGGCTCTGACGTCGCGTCCAGGAAGCAACAGATTCCTCCCCCGGACAGTTTCAGCGCCTGCCCATGGCCCGAGCGGAATAGGGAGAGAGCGCTGTGCTGTGTGTGTGTGTGTGTGTGTGTGTTCTGCTGTCAGTGGAGCCGAGCAGGTCGACTAAAAGAGCCATCCGTATTGTGCCTCAGCTGCTGGATCGGTGTCAGGGCGTCAATCTCAGCTGCTCTCGTGGCAGATCGGTGTCGGGGGGTCGATCCCAACTGCTCGGCTCGTGGCGAATCGGTGTCAGGGGCTCAGCTGGCGGCGGATTGGTGTTGGGATAGTTCCTCCCATTCCTCACAGTCCTACTGCACTTCCTGTGACCGCTGACCTCACTTCCTGTGACAGATGACAGGCTGATAGGATCAATGGAATCTCAGAATATGCCACGTCCTAACAGCTCAGCAAATAAAATAGAAATGTAAACTAAGAAATCTCTCACCCTTACATCAAAGTCAGAATTTACAGAATAAAATATAAACTAAAATGATGTGGCACCTGAAAAAGCTGTCAGTTTTGGTTAAGTGGAGCAAATGTGCATTCACAGCTATTTGATATTTCAGTCTGTGTTCAGTCTGCTAGTTAGTAGTGTGTATGAGGTGCAGTACGATGCCAAGTGTTCAGTCTGTGTTCAGTCTGCTAGTTAGTAGTGTGTATGAGGTGCAGTACGATGCCAAGTGTTCAGTCTGTGTTCAGTCTGCTAGTTAGTAGTGTGTATGAGGTGCAGTACGATGCCAAGTGTTCAGTCTGTGTTCAGTCTGCTAGTTAGTAGTGTGTATGAGGTGCAGTACAATGCCAAGTGTTCAGTCTGTGTTCAGTCTGCTAGTTAGTAGTGTGTATGAGGTGCAGTACGATGCCAAGTGTTCAGTCTGTGTTCAGTCTGCTAGTTAGTAGTGTGTATGAGGTGCAGTACGATGCCAAGTGTTCAGTTTGCTTATTTGTGTCGTCCATACAGAAGCTCGCTGCTCGCCTGCCCAAGATCCGAGAAGCCAGAGACGCCTCACATGGCTGCATCTGCCCCCCAGGTACGCTCTCCGTGCTGCATTTCACTCTCTCACGCACACACACACACACACACACACACACACACAAACACACATGTTTATACACTGTGCACCGCACGCACACATACATGCTCTCACACACACAGACACAAACCTACCCACACAAAGACACTCCACACACTCTCAGAAACACCCACCCATACACACACACACACATACACACACACACACACAGACACTCATGTACAAGACAACACAAGAGCCACCATACACACCCACGTTTTTGAGTAGTATATTGTCCCTGCTTTGCTTTCACACTGGCAGGACTAACCCAGCTGGCGTGGCTGGCGCAAGCAGTGTGTGTGTGTGTGTTTTCAGTTGGTGTAGCAAGCACAAGCAGTGTGTGTGTGTGTGTGTGTGTGTGTGTTTTCAGTTGGTTTAGCTAGTGCAAGCAGTGTGTGTGTGTGTGTTTTCAGTTGGTGTTGCGGGCACAAGCAGTGTGTGTGTGTGTGTGTGTGTGTTTTCAGTTGGTGTAGCTAGTGCAAGCAGTGTGTGTGTGTGTGTGTGTGTGTGTTTTCATTTGGTGTAGCTAGCACAAGCAAGGTGTGTGTGTGTGTGTGTGTGTTTTCAGTTGATGTCGCTAGTACAAGCAGTGTGTGTGTGTGTTGTGTGTGTGTGTGTGTTTTCAGTTGATGTCGCTAGCGCAAGCAGTGCCACCATAAGTGCCCGTGGTGACACACTCCGATTGGTCAGACACCAGGTGTCAGGCAGCGATGCAGGTGTGTATGTGTGTGTGTGTGTGTGTGTGTGTGTGTGTGTGTGTGGTGAACCCCTCTGCTTTTGGCACAGATTCAGAGATGATGCATGATATAGAGCCTATAAGCAGGGTCAGTTAACTGACGGAGACAGTGTAAACTCAGAGGAGGGAAGATAGCCACCTGTCAGGGCCTTATCTATAGACCCTATAAGGCCCAGGAGAGATGGCACACACACACACACACACACACACACACAGTGTCTCATCCTGGAGAGCAGATTAAACAGCAGGTGGCAAACCAAGCACAACCGCAACGGAATACTGAGCTACTTCAGTTTCTACGTCAAACCAGGAACATGGGGAGCTGAAACAGTAAAGATACACACACACACACACACACACACACACACACACACACACACAGGCCTGGCTGTCTCTCACAGACTCTCAGACCTGCACTTGTGCTGTCTGCCCAGCATTGTCATTGCAACAGGTGCAAGATGTATTTGGGCGCTGCTGGCAGCCGTAGGCAGCGACGCTGCGCCTTTGCGGGTTATGATGCAAGCCAGAATGACAAGGTGGCATCGTCCGGGCATTTGTGGGCACGGAACACTGAGAGCGACACCAGGATAACTAGCCACATCCGTGACACCACACACAGAACAGTCCAAACACACACGCACACACACACACACACACGCGCACACACACACACACACACCGGTTGCTCTGCAACACAATAACACAAGAGTGCACATCCGAATCAGGATCAGTGTACTGGCCAAGTATACTTACATACACAAGGAATTAGGGGTTAACTTTCTATACATTCAACAAATAGGCTTGTAGTAGAACACACTCAGAAGACAAATAGTACTCTAGACACATACTGTACAACAGAGACAACAACTCATTTATTCACACGCCGTGCAGAATGAGTATATAAGAGTTACACACACACACACACACACACACACACACACACACCTTTGGTCAGAAAATAGACAATTCAGTAAGACATAATATTAATCTACATATCAGTGTAAATGTAATATGGGGACTGAGAGGATTCATTAAGCAGCCAGGGTTTGAGTTTCTGAGGCTGACAAAAGAACAGAATCTTACACAGTTACACACTTACACACTCACACACTTACACACTCGTGGCCGTGACTGTACACACCTACACCCTCTCATGCACACCCACCAGATGGACACACCTACACACACACCACCGCACCATATAAGATGAATTAACACACTTACACACCCACCACCACACCATATAAGATGAATTAACACACTTACACACCCACCACCACACCATATAAGATGAATTAACACACCTACACACACCACCGCACCATATAAACTAGATTAACACACACACACAAACCGCTGCAACATATAAGATGAATTAACACACTTACACACCACACCACTGCACCATATGATCATGCAGGATAGACACTGTTGTGTGTGCCCCACCTGTACTATTATGGTCTGTGCTGAGGAGTTCTGCCTCTGTGGACATGCTGGAGTAGCTGAGTGTGTGAGCCTGTGCTTTGGTTCTGTCTGGGTGTGTCTGCATGGTGTGTGTGTGTGTGTGTGTGTGTGTGTGTGTCTGGGTGTGTTGTGTAAGACTGACGGAGATATTCAACATGGCAGCTCCACACTCTTGTCTGTCAGGGAACAACTTCTGCTTTAAAAGAGCCTGTCTGCCCTACAGCTACCAAGCCCACCTGTTTCCTTGTCCACACACACGCACACACACACACACACACCCCTGCTCCCAGGTGTCAGTCATTATGTAATTACGCTTTGAAGAGACTTGTATGTGTGTGTGTGTGTGTGTGTGTGTCTGAACCAGAGGGTGACATACACACCTCTGTGTTAATTGGCTTGTGTGGTCGTCAGTGGTGGTGCCCAGGCCACTGATGTGTGCTGTGGAGCCCCGTTATTAGAGCTCATCAGTTGGACACAACACACACCCCACACCCCTCCCCCAGCCCCAGCTGTGGGAGTCTCTGGATATGCACTCTCCCACATGGTGTGTGTGTGTGATGCGCAGTGTGTGTGTGTGTGTGTGTGTGTGTGTGTGTGTGTGTGTGTGTGTGTGTTTTATGACCAAATGTTTGGTCCTTTAGGCAATCCTGGTGTCTGTGTGTAAACTGACGCTAAATAGCTCATTACACAGATTCAAGTTTCCGTTTAGTTTCTGTTGTTTGTTTATTCTTGTTTGTTGTGTATTATGGGTGCATTGAGTATTCTAGTGTATGTGTGTATTATGGGTGCATTGAGTATTCTAGTGTATGTGTGTATTATGGGTGCATTGAGTATTCTAGTGTATGTGTGTATTATGGGTGCATTTGTTTATTGTGTTTCCTTAAAGAAAATAACTCTAGTTGACTTCAAGCCAACATCAGCCTTCTGTCTCCATGGAGGAGCAGAATTCCTCCAGTAGTAGCAAAGTGCACCACACACTGAACAGTCACAACACACACACACACACATACACACACACACACACACACATACACACACACACATATACGCACACACATTCAATTATTTGGTGTGACTGTTAAGAGTGGCAAACACAGGGGGTAAGGACTTGGCCTTAGCAGAGAGCACAGCTAGTGACTAAGATATCTTAGCCAGCCATCCAATGGCTAAGAGGCGGGGGCGGGCCTCTGAGGGGATCTATATGTAGGTATATGAATGTGAAACTCCGCCCAGGCCAGCTGGCACCTGTCAATCAGGCTGGCACGCAGGGTTCACATGGCTCTCATTGCTCAGGGGTATTTACAGTGCCAGGCCAGACACACACACACACACACACACACATACACACACACACACACACACACACATACACACACACACACACACACCAGGCCTTTGAAGGCTCTGTGCATGTGTGTGTCGGTGTGTGTGCAAGGGTCCCCAGAAACCTGACTTAGTTTACATTTGTGTGTGTGTGTGAGTGTATTTGTGTTTAGAAAGAGAGTGTATAGAGTGTAGGCACATTATTTACTGTACACACACACACTCTTACACTCACAGACATGCACGGACACACACACACACACACACACACACACACACACACACACACACTCACACACACTCACAGGCATACACATACACACACACACACACACACACACACACACACACACACACACACTCACACACACTCATAGGCATACACATACACACACACACACACACACACTCACACACACTCATAGGCATACACATACACACACACACACACACTTCTCTTTTATGCTCTCTGACATCATTGTTGCTAAATTTCCTCACAGTGTTTTTGTTGCATCTAAATCAGTTCAAACTCTTCACCCCTGTGTGTGTGTGTGTGTGTGCGTGTGTGTGTGTGTGTGTGTGTGTGTGTGTGTGTGTGTGTGCGCGTGTGTGTGCGCGTGTGTGCAAGTGTGTGTGTGTGTGTAAATGTGTGTGTGTGTGAGTTTGTGTGTGTTGTGTGTGTGTCTGTGTAATAATTCATTAATCTCACCTCAGATACACAAAAGGTAAATAATCTATAATCATCCAAGACAGAGATTAAGCAGAGATTGATGTGTCTAAGTGTGTGTGTTCACAAAACATGTACGTGCACACTTGCGTGTTTGAATGTTTGTGTGTGTGTCTGTCTGAGTGTCAGTGTGTGTGTGTGTGTGTGTATGTGTGTGTGTGTGTGTGTGTGTATGTGTGTGTGTGTGTGTGTGTTCCTGTCTGTCCAGTCTCCATAACCATCCTTTGCGTGAGGCAGCCCGTGGCGTCTGGGAGGGATTGTCCCCTCAAGAAGGACAGGCTAAATATGGCCTGCAGGAACATTACTTAAACGTTATTCAAACATTTCAACTTGGTGTGTGTATATGGAAAAGCATTTTGGGAGGCTTGGGATGTGTGTGTGTGTGTGTGTGTGTGTGTGTGTGTGTGTGTGTGTGTGAAGGACAGGAAACAGTACGTGTGTGAGGAGAAAAAATGGACGTGTAATGAGACACAAAACAAAGTGAACCAAAGTACATATGTGTCTGATCATGTGGCACACACACACAACAGAAAAATAAATAAACACACACACACACACGTTTTGGTACACACACACAACACACACACACACACACACACATGTTTTGGTACACACACACACATACACACACACACATGTTTTGGTACACACACACACATACACACACACACACACATGTTTTGGTACACACACACACACACACACATATACACATACATGTTTTTGTGAACACACAGACACACACTTAGACACACAAGCTTGAACTCTCTCCTGGGTGATTATAGATTATGCACCTTTTCTGTATCTGAGGTTAGCTATATAGATTATTATTTTGTGTGTGTGTGTGTGTGTTTGTGTGCATGCATGCATATGTGTGTAACTGAGAGGGAAAGTGTGTTTACACATGAGAGAGCCAGAGAAATGTCCGGAGCTCCAGCACCAGACTCTTCTCCACCCAGTGTTATTTAAACAGACACACACACACACACACACACACACACTGTGTTATTTAAACCTGCCAGACATCAAGCCAGCATATCCATCTCCTCTCTGTCACTTTCAAAGAGAAAAGGATAAAAACACTGTTTACTTAACACAGCTGTAAACGGCACTTCTATTGGCATCACACACACACACACACACACACACACACACACACACACACACACACGTATTATTACTCTCAGAAAACAGAAACAGTTCTCAAAATTTTCTCTGTACATGAATGCATGAACTTCAAACACACACACACACACACACACACACACACACACACACACACACACACACACACACACACACACACACTGTCATTCTGGACAGGTCCCCCTCTTGCTCTTTATTAATTTCCTTCCTGTTCCTGTTCCTGTGTGTGTGTGTGTGTGTGTGTGTGTGTGTCCACACCTTTCCTGTGTTAGACAGCTGGGCACGGGCTTGGGCTGGCTACAGCATAGAGACAAACGATAAGGCAGCTCAGTGTTATCAAGCCAAATACACACAGCAAAGAATGGCCACTTTACACAGTGGAGCACTGTCCAGCTCTGCCCTTATTCACCAGATGATGACAGTTGATACTGGAATGGTCTTATTTGGCCCGGAACTGGCTCTGATCTGGCTCTGATCTGGCATAATTCACCACAGGGACATTTCTAGGCCATTTAAGTATGCTAAAGAAGTATGTTTCTGTTAATTACTGTAAGTGTACTATAAGTTTGTTGCTATGAGTACTCTGTCAGTTATAATGAAGGCTTTTAGTGAGTGAATCAGTTTATCCATCTTACCATCAGTCAGCCTGTACTGAGAACATATTGGGTTGAGTGAGGAGTGTGTGTGTGCTTGTGCATGTGCTTGCGTGTGTGTGTGTGTGTGTGTGTGTGTGTGTTTATGACAATGCTTTAGATGAACCCAGACATGTTTGAAGGTCCACTGATACACTGGCAGGCACTCACATGACTCCTGGAGCAGTTAGCCTGCTTTAAACATTGGCTGTTGACAGAGACAGTGCTTCAATGTGTGTGTGTGTATGTGTGTGTGTCTGTGTGTGTGTGTGGAAAGAGCACACATCCCTGTGTGTGTATGTTAGTGTAAGGATGGTGTATGTCTGTGCATGTGTGTGTGTGTCTATGTGTGTGTGGTGTGTGTGATGCTGTGTTGTGCTTGTATTATGATGGTGGTGTGTGGTCTTAGCATGGCCACATGAGTCAGTCTTTAGCCATCTCCTGTGTGTAAGTGTGTGTTTGTGTATATGTGTGTGTGTGTGTGTGTATGTATATGTATGTGAGACCTAACAGGGACACTCTGCCCATCTTTAGAACACAGATTCACACACACACACACACACACACACACACACACACACACACACACACACACACACACCACACCACACACACACGGGTCACAGTCCTCCTGCCTCTGTCACTCTGGTATGGGGGTTAATTTTGAACAGTTCATTGGGTTCTTCCTTCATGCTGTGTGTCCATGTCCTGATCTTATTCATCTAAGAACATACACACACACACACAAACACACACATACACACGCTGGGTTCTTCTCTCATGCGGTGTGTCCATGTCCTGTGGCTCATCTAGGGGGCTGTCCTGTTCTGGTTCATCTAGGGGCCTGTGTGTGCAGAGGGAGGTGGGGCTGCTGTGTGTCCAGTCTGTAAAGAGAGACTGGAGGCTGGCAGGCTAAAAGCACTGAGCTCTCCAGTGCTCCTGGTGTCTCCAGCATCTCACCTGACTGGGCCCTTGCTAATTAGCTAACCACCTGCACAGGTAATGCTAACTTAAGCAAACAGCTACAAGGCAACCCAAACATAGACACACCCAAACACACACACACAGCTGCAGGACAACCTAAACACACACACAGCTGCAGGGCAACCTAAACACACACACACACACACACACACACACACACACACACACACAGCTGCAGGGCAACCCAAACACTGGCTTTAGGATCAGATTCAGTCAGCATGGTGTGTTGGGGCATATTAGGTGTCCCAGGCAGCAGTGCTTGTGTGGGTGGTGGAGTAGAGCAGTATAATAAAATAAGAGTGTGCACGTCCACTATGGGGTAAAACCTCTGTGTTTGGGGTACAGCCTCAGACTTCTCCGCGTTCGACTTCTCCTACACTGTACAACAGCAGGTGTAAACTGGGCGTAAGTCAGCATTTAGGCACTTCTGCAGTTTGCATTTACATTTCAGCTGTGTCAAACTAGCTATAATGCTAACACTGGCATTGTTTCCACTGCTTGCAAGTTAGCAACTCTCTAAATAAATGTCACATGTATCCCTGTCAACCAATAGCTGAGTTATCGAGATAAATACATTAAACACCTTATATTTTGTACCTTTTTTAAAGAATAACACTTCAGATTATGTAGTCTGTCCTCCACAGGTTAATCTAGCATTTTTGCTAATAACCATATTAGCTTTTGGGCTTTGTTGCGTGGTTGAGATATAGTAACCTTAATCAAGCCAAATTTTAGCCAAAGATCCTTGCTTGTTTCACCTCAGCCCTCTGTCAGCCCTTCCATAAACCTTTTGTCAACAGCTTATAAATTATTTCTGACATCAATAATTGTATCATCAGAGCTGGTGCAACCGACGTAAAATCTAGCTCAAAGACTGGTGTCAACGAAGACCAGTTTAGCAGTTAAGACCAGGCTTAGCATAGACCAGTTTAGCAGTTAAGACCAGGCTTAGCATAGACCAGTTGGTGCAGCCAGCTCCTGGAATAGAGCAGGGCCAAACTGGGGCCAAACTGAGGCTGAACTGGGGCCAAACTGGGGCTGAACTGGGCCAAACTGTGGCCAAACTGGGGCCAAACTGTGGCTGAAGTGGGGCCAAACTGTGGCTGAACTGGGGCCAAACTGTGGCTGAACTGGGACCAAACTGGGGCTGAACTGGGGCCAAACTGTGCTGAACTGGGGCCAAACTGGGACTTTTGAAATGGAATGTGATTGCAACAATAAATAAGAAAAAATGTGAAAACTGTCAGGTAGCGTTTGTTTAGGGTTGCCTAGCGACAGAAATGGTTAAGCTTGTTTTTCTGAAAAAAAAAAACGATA
>PYXC01001941.1:57500-120000 GCA_015244755.2 Tenualosa ilisha | reverse complement strand
AGCACACACACATGCACACTCACATCCTCTCAATCATGCATTCAGACAGACACACACACACACACACACACACACACACACACACACACACACACACACGTAACACACTGCATCTGTTCAGCTTAAGGAGGATGTGATGTCATGGTCTTACAACAACAACACCTTAAGCTGGACAGCTGGCAGTCCCTCATTGAAACTGTGTGTGTGTGTGTGTGTGTGTGTGTGTGTGTGTGTGTGTGTGTGATAGGGCACAGGCAATTCCACCACCAGCTGTCAGCGCAGTACAGTGCAGGTACAATGAAAGACTGTGTGTGTGTGTGTGTGTGTGTGTTTGTGTGTTCCCAGTTAACAAATCATTCTCTGCTCCCTCATAAAACACTCAGCTCCATCTCTTCTCTCTCTTATCAGTCTCACAGGAGAAGCCAGGCACACCACAACCACAATCAATTATACATGAGCGCACACACACATAGATACATAGGCACACACAAACACACACAGAAGAGAGAGCAGCAGAGCACAGTTGAGCCCCTCGCTGGCTGTAGTGTTAAGAGTGTAGAGTGTTTTTGGCAGGTCTTAACGTGACTGCACTCTCACCCTTCAAACCTCAGCAGCCACTCACTCACACACACACACACACTGAGGCCTCACACATCAGTCAGACCCATGCCTGCACCCACCCACCCACACACACACACACACACACACATACACACACACACTGAGGCCTTACACATCAGTCAGACCCATGCCTGCACCCACCCAGACACACACACACACACACACACACACACACCGAGGCCTTACACATCAGTCAGACCCATGCCTGCACCCACCCACACACACACACACACACACACACACACACACACACACTGAGGCCTTACACATCAGTCAGACCCATGCCTGCACCCACCCACTCACCCACACACACCCACACCCACACACACACACAAACACACACTGAGGCCTTACACATCAGTCAGAACCCATGCCTGCATCCACACACACACACATACTCACACACAAAAACAAACACACGCATAAGGATATCAATTTCATTCCACCTTTGACTTGTCCATCCACATGCAGCCCACTGGACTAGATGGAGACACACACTTCATCTCCATGTTGCTGCTTCACCCATTCAGAGACCAATCTCTTTTTCTCAGCCAAAAGCCAATAGCCTCGTCCAATGTAGATTTCTCAACCAATAGCCAAGAGTGAGATGTCTAGAAGCCATTTCTCAGCCAATAGGCAGATCTCTAGGCTATTCCTCAGTAGTCATCTCTATCTGTCCATCTCCTCTGCCTGAGCTCTGATTAGAGATGAGGGCCTGCGGACATCAGTGTCTATGAGAGTCTGATCTGCAGCGGGCATCACTGTCTATGAGTAGAGAGGCTCAGAGATCTGCTCTGCTTTAGCCCACACAAGAGCTCATCCACTGGCCTACACTGCCCCCTACTGCTCAACAGCAGCAGTGCAGCAGGGCAGACACAGACAATGCACTTGATGCATCCCAGTAGACTTTAAACTGAGGAAGATCTGAGTGGATGTAACCTGTGAGGGCCTTAGGATTAGGACTGCTCAATAAATGACACGACCTGCACGCCCAGGAACCTGTGTAGCTGTGCAATCTCTGCTAGCAGTGAGCATCAGTGTCTATGTGTCTTATCAGGACTCTACATGATGCTTGGCATTAGACCTATGGATTACGCCCTAAAGGAGCACCCTTCAGGGCCTGACTAACATGTTCTATTTTGCCATTCCAATAACAGCAAACTCACATTTTTCAGATGACATCACTGCAACACAGCTAGCTACCTAACCTCCACTAGCAATCACTACTTAACCACTGCTGCCCGGTGTGTGTGTGTGTGTGTGTGTGTGTGTGAGGCTACTTCACCTCCACTGCCAGGTGTATATTTGTGTGAGACTACTTAACCACCGCTGCCCGGTGTATGTGTGTGTGTGTGAGGCTACTTCACTTCCACCGCCAGGTGTGTTTGTGTGTGAGGCTACTTAACATTCACTGCCAGGTGTGTGTGATTGGTGTTGGCATTGACGCTAGGTAGAGATGCATGCGTGCGTGTGTGTGTGAGGTGTGGGGCCTATCTGCTTTCTCTTCTTCATATCTACACAGTTCCCCCACAATGTCATCTGTGCAGCTCTAATTCTGAGCACTGATGGTGTGTGCACACTAGGCCATTGTTCAGACGCGAGAGACAGAGCTAGCGGTCGGCTCCTTTGCAGCCAATTTAACATGTTAGACATGTTTTATGTGAAATCAGCAACAGAGACAAGAGCTGCAACGGCAGCCGTCAGACAGTATTGTGGTCAGCTCACACACCCGCACACCCCTGTTGTAGCCATATTGTGTGGCCCCCTCCCCCCTTACCGGTCATGGGGTCGAAGAGCTGGTTGGCCTCCAGGTCGGTGAAGGTGCTGAGGCAGCAAGGGCAACGGAAGGAGGCTCTGTTGGTGGAGTCGCGCTCGTCCGTCTCGATGCGGCGCCGCATGTGGTCCAGCTTGTACTTCACCACGTTCACCAGCAGCCGATAGTTGATAAAGTAGTAGTTGTGGCGGGTGGTCTTGCCGTCAGCAGCCGTCTCCACGCGCAGGCGGCACTTGACGAACTTGTCGGACTTGAGGGTGTTGAGCACGGAGCGGAGCTGTTTGCGCTCAAACTTGAGCAGCTCGAGCATGTCTTCCTCACGCACGCACGGGTTGCGGATGAGCACGTCCAGGGCCAGCGCGTGCTCCACGCCGTAGAAGCCCCGCACCACCTGCTGAGCGAGCCGCTTCAGCGCCGGGGGAACCTCGGTCAGTAGCCCCGGTTCCGTCATCGCTCAGCGGGAGAGAAGACACAAGCAGGCTGAACTGCAAGAGGGATGTGACTGCTTGACTGGGCTTTCACAGGCAGAAAACACAGGATTTAAAACCAGTGGGTTGACCTAAACCAACCTGAAACAACAGGACAAACAAGACACATTTATTGCTGATTTCACATAGTAACAAACACAATCCTTGTAGGGCGACAGGATGTGAGTTAACGTTATTTATTAGGACCATCAAAGGTGAGGCGTCAAAGCAATTATGAATGGCCTGACGTAAAGACGTCACCCATCACTTCACTTGTGTCAAGGAGAAATCTGCCATCAGATAGACAATCACTTCATCTATTTACCCAATGTTAGCTTTCATCAGCTGGGGCACCAGTTAACTAGCTAGTTACGTTAACGTGATCTGTGGCTGAAACCACATTTCTAGAAACCTTTGACTGAAATAGTCCGCATATACGGGGTACTTCTTGTGACGCCAAAATTGAGTGGCGCAGCTTTTATTAAAAAAAAGGACAAATGCATGAATTAAATTCGTATCAGTGGTAGTTTAACTATAGCGGATTATGCCTGGAGAGGAACTACACCGTGAAAACAATAAGTCGCCGGTTGAAGCTAACACAGCTAGCTATCGCTAGTTAGCTTTGTCAGAAAACATCAGCAGACTAACCTTTAAACGAAAAAGTATATATTTACATGAACAACACATCATATGAGAACCTCGTCCATCAAACAGGTCTGAAAGAATGGTCAAACAACCTTTGCTTTTTCTTAATTTCTAACTTCGAGATGATGCTTCCCAACTCACTTACTGCCATGGGAACTCCGGAAGTGATTCTCGAGACCCATGCTAAATGAGAAAATGTTTTCTGATTGGCTAAGCGCGTGAAAGTGAATTTTAACCAATGAAAAAGAGCGATACGTCAGATGGATCGTAGAATTTTCCCCAATCATTTTCTGGAATGATAAACTGGGCCGTTACTTAAACTTTTTTAACCAATGAAAATATACGTAGCTTTAAATCTTAACTTCCGTAATGCTGTTGTCAAAAAGATGGCATCCCTTGACAGAGTGAAGGTGTTGGTTTTAGGAGATTCTGGTAAAACATTTTTTTTTTTGCATTAAACAGTTTTAATTTCAATGAGGTGTATGCAATCATCCATTTCAGTTTCACCCTTTAGCTTCTGAACAGTGAATCCATTTTGCAGTCGGGCAGTTCTAACCTATATAACCCATGTACATCCACTAATCATATATTTGGAATACATGCTTTTTACGCTAACGTTAGTTTAGCAGGCATCTGGCTGGGCGAATAACAGCTCCTGTCGTGTGTATTTTTTGTTGTAGGTGTTGGTAAGTCTTCGCTCGTCCACTTGCTGTGTCAGAACCAGGTTCTTGGAAACCCGTCCTGGACAGTTGGTTGTTCTGTCGATGTGAGGGTAAGGACGCAGTTGGTCTGCTTCCACTGTCTGTTTTCTCCCTTTCTACGTACAAAAAAAGCCTGAAAATAGCAAAATGGTCTGGACCGGACTAGACCGGACTGACTTGGTGTTTGATCCGGGTTTGTTTTGCTTGTAGGTGCATGATTACAGAGAGGGCACGCCAGAGGAGAAGACTTATTACATTGAATTGTGGGATGTTGGCGGATCTGTGGGCAGTGCAAGCAGCGTGAAAAGTACAAGGGCGGTGTTCTACAACTCTGTCAACGGTAGGAAGATGTGTGGGAACATGTCGCACCTCTGTCACTGAACTTTTGTCATTCCACCATTGTGGCTCTCACTGGGTTATTGTCTCAATGTATTCCCTGTGGCTGAACAAAATTTACACTACTGGACCTGAGGCCTGAAGTGGCTATGTGCGTCTGTGTGTGTGTGTGTGTGTGTGTGTGTGTGTGTGTGTGTGTGTGTGTGTGTGTGTGTTTGTGTGCGCGTGTGTGTATTTGTAAGTGTGGGCATGTGACGGCATATGAACACATCTGTTTGAGTACACATGTATTTGTGTGTGTGTGTGTGTGTGTTTTAACATCTCCTCTTTGTCTGTGTCTCAGGCATAATCCTGGTTCATGACCTGACCAATAAGAAGTCGTCTCAGAATCTGTACCGCTGGTCCCTGGAGGCTCTTAACAAAGACTCGTCTCCTACTGGGGTTATTGTCTCAAACGGGTGAGAGACTACACCTGCCTCACTGCACCTCACAATTTCTGGCTCTGTCCAACGAGTGAGAGAGGTGGCCTAGTAAACATGGTCCTCCTTGAAACTCTTTCTCTGCCCAGTGGTCCATACTCTAGACATTGAGTACAGGCTGCTTACTGTAGATAGAGTCCATTTTACCATCAGAGGGATCCATGGGGCACAGTCAATGCTCTAGACATGGGATACAGGCTGCTTAGATAGAGTCTATTTTACCATTTCCAATTAGTAGGGATACGCTATACCTTATCAGACTGGTTCCCAAACAGTGGGTGGGACCCGTAGGTGGATCGCCAGAGGTTTTATGTGGGTCACCATATCATGGCTATACGTGTGCAAAACCTCTGGCTTAGCCTTCCTAATCCAGAAAAGAAGCCCTACAGGAGGACCTACAGGCATCAAATCAGGCATCAATGATGAATATAGGCTAAACTCCTAATGGGTTGCGATGGTTTGCCAATTTGAAAAAGGTGGATCCTCTGCTTGGGAACCACTGCCTTATCATGCATGAGAAAGACTGGTCATGCCACAGTGTCAGTCATAGAGTTGCAGATACTTGTTTTCTTTCATCTGTACTTTGCTCTGTGGCCAACAGGGGTAGAGGAAGGTGGAGTTTAAACTGTAGCTTAGGAGTTAATTGCTGGTGATAGTCAGGATGACGATTCAATACATTCTGCTTGACGTCCAAGTTCCAAGTTCCTGTGTTCTACCCATAGGGACTATGACCGGGAACAGTTTGCAGATAACCCAGTTCCACTGCTGCTCATCGGAACCAAGTTTGACCAAATCCCAGAGAACAAGCGCAGCGAGGTTCTGACCAGGACTGCCTTTCTGTCTGAGGACTTCAATGCAGAGGAGATCAACTTGGTGAGAGGGACCACAGTAGCTTTAGTGTAGACTAGGAATTACTGTAGAGTAGCCACAAGATTATTTGCCTTCGGGAGTAGAACATGAGTAGACACTAGGAACTCTATGGCGAGTAGAGCACCACTAGACACTACTTTACCTGGCAAATAGGACACAAGTAGACACTAAGTAGTAAACCTGGTGAGTAGGACACAAGTAGACACTAAGTAGTAAACCTGACGAGTAGACACTACTATACCTAGTATATCTAGTAGGACACGAGTAGCTGCTTGATACTTTACATGGTGAGTAGAAGTCAAAGTGTGAAGGTGAAACTGTGTGTGTGAGTGAGAGAGAGAGAGAGAATGAGTGTAGTCGACACAGAGCTTGGGTGGAGTGTTGCTGGGGTGGAGTGAGAGTGTGTGTGTGTGTGTGTGTGAGGGGATGACAACTTGGTGTGAGTCAGGGGTGGGGGGATTTTCCTCTAGTGTCTGAGGGGCACTTCAGAATCTCTGAATGACTCGGGTGTCTAGTGTTACCACTGACATTTGAAAACTTTCAGTTTCTCTCTTTCTCTTTCTCTCTCTCTCCCCCCCTTTCCCCCACCCCCCTTCTCTTGTAGGACTGCACTAACCCACGCTACCTTGCAGCTGGCTCATCAAACGCTGTCAAGTTGAGTCGCTTCTTCGATAAGGTGACTAAACACTGACCCATATCACACACATATACACAAACACACACACACACACACACACACAGGCCACTTGGTTTTCTTCCAAATCATTAGCAGTGTGTAAGATGATGTTTTTTTCTGTAAATACTTCTGAAAGGGGGGGGGGGGTCATCTTATCAGTGATTCACAGACTAGACAAAAATAGGGAAAAACATAGAGGGCCAAAAACAGCTTTTGGTCTCGTAGGCCTGGAAAAGGGGGAGGGGGGAATGGGGGTCGTCTTATATTCAAGATTCTCTGATATTCGGCCCAATATGGTGCTTGTAGGAGATTTCTGTGCAATTTGAACCTAATGCTAATGTGTTGGACTCCCCCAGGTTATAGAGAAGAGATATTTCACAAAGGACCCAAATCAAGTAAGTGTGTGTGTGTGTGTGTATGTGTATGTGCGCTACACTCTTTCTGCTGCTCTACCCTCAGTACCTGTGCTTCTCTCTCTCTCTCTCTCTCTCTCTCTCTAATTGCTAATTGCTCTGCGAACTGCAAGTACACAAAATGCTAAATAAATGATCTTGCATTGACTCATGAAAGTAACTCTGCTACTCTGAAAAAGTGAACGATTCAAACGGGTGTAAATTGAGTCCGTTGTCGTGAATAAGTGATTGACTTAAACTCTCCTCCAGCTCACAGGGTTCACGGACCGAAAGCGCTTCAACTTCAAGAGCCTGCACTATGACTGAGCCAGACAGCAAGACCCTCACACACACACACACACACACACACACACACAGGCGGCTGTGGTTTCCTCCGCTGTTTTTTCACCACCTCCATCATCCGGCCCCTTCTGTCATTTTCTCTTCCTCGTGTCTCAGCCATAACTATTGCCCCCTGCTCTCTAACAGACAAACAGTTATAAACACATTATTCCATCGCTCTTTCTCACACACACACACACACACACACAATGTGAAGTTTGACTGTATGACTGGATTCATTGGTTGTTCTGTTTCCCTACTAACGGCTGTGTTTACCATGACCTGTGTGTATCTGCAGAGTAATGTGCTGTTTGCTATATTAGCAAACATAATGTATATCTTTGTATGTTTCTGATGCTCTACCTGTTTCATGCAAAGTACAGTAAAGAAACGTGCAGCAGACAGCTTGAAATCCCGAGTGCTTCATTGGCTATTGATTTGCTTTCCTGAAGAAATACACACAGCAGTAAAATGGGGAGAAAGCTTCTTAAAGGCAGAGTCTGCAGTCAGTCAGTCAGCCAGCCCATGTCTCTGTTCTTTGAGGCTGTCGAGAGCCATTGGTAGGCATGAGAAACACAGCATTTGGTACATCGTTGGCAGAATTTGCGAACTGCAAGCTAACGCTAACAGACAGGGCATAAGGAAACAAAACTTCCTTTCCCTACCCTGCGTTTCACTAAATTCTGTCTCTCAGACTCACTGACTGCATTCGGCAATGTGAAAGTACAGGGCTACAGGTTGATGCTCTCCAGATAATCCCTTTTATGGACATGGATAAAAATTAATGCAGGCAAAGGGAGAGAGAACACTGAGAACACTTTTAATGAAACCTGCGCATGCAGGTCAACGAGAAGCTTAGATTATCAACCGTATGAGTTATGTTTGGCTGGTTCTCATGGAGGAACTTCTGATCCCCTTTGCTTCATTCACACCAAGAACCTCTCTGATCCAGGGCAGGAAAGGGGGTACACTGGTGTAGACTTCTGGGTATTCTGTGTTATTGCATGGCATTGCTGTGTAAGCCATCAGTCCATACAGCACCTTGGCCTTGCCCTTCCCACAGATGAGAGGGCCCCCGGAATCACCCTGGCAACAAACAACACGAGACAAGCCAATCAGGAGACAGAGCTCTGTAACCCAATCTCATGTGAGTATGCGGAGGATCTCTAGGGATCGTGTTAGTGGTGAAGTTAACCCAGATCAGATGGTAAACCTCTTAAGAAAACGGGAATGTGATTTTGGTTTGGCAGCCAAAGGAAGCAGTAAAGTGCTCCTACTAGAACATTTACTTCTGCATTTGAGGGGAAGTCAGATTTTTCATTCAAGTATGTTTGTGTGTATTAGCAATGTAGCCCGTAATTAGTATTAAATTAGTGTGTTTGTTTTACGTGTCAGCATATTCATTTCACACTTCAGTTCCCTCACAGTGTGCACAGGAAATACTATCAGTTGTGTCCTATCAGGTCTTTTCAGGTGGGTAACAGTACTGGAATGCAGACTATTGATCAAGCACTTCTATCTCTGCTGTCTGTCGGGGTATTTCCTTTTCATGTTCCCCCTTGGAACATCTCATCACAGTAAACCTCATCAAGTTGTTATATGAGACTGCTGCAGAAAACAAAAAGACAAAACATTCTTTCCTGTCTGCAGAATCCTTGTCTGCAGTGGTGGTCAGACAGACATAAACTAGGCTACATGATGACTGACCTGGCAGAATCCTTGCTTCCCATTCGAGACACTGCAGGTCATCTTGTCCTGGTTGTAGTAAGCTTTCCATTTCTGATTGCAGACTTCTGTCTTCTCCAGGGTCACTTTAGTTTCATACAGGACATGAGTTGCACCTCCCCAGCCCTCCACCTCCCCACCCAGCCACCTCCCCCAGCCCTCCACCTCCCCCAGCCCTCCACCTCCCCAGCCCTCCACCTCCCCAGCCCTCCGCCTCCCCCACCCAGCCCTCCACCCCCCAGCCCTCCACCTCCCCACCCAGCCACCTCCCCAGCCCTCCACCTCCCCAGCCCTCCACCTCCCCAGCCCTCCACCTCCCCCACCCAGCCACCTCCCAGCCCTCCACCTCCCCAGCCCTCCACCTCCCCCACCCAGCCACCTCCCCAGCCCTCACCTCCCCAGCCCTCCACCTCCCCAGCCCTCCACCTCCCACCCAGCCACCTCCCCAGCCCTCCACCTCCCCAGCCCTCCGCCTCCCCAGCCCTCCACCTCCCCAGCCCTCCACCTCCCCACCCAGCCACCTCCCCAGCCCTCCACCTCCCCCAGCCCTCCACCTCCCCCAGCCCTCCACCTCCCCAGCCCTCCACCTCCCCCACCCCCACCTCCAGCCCTCACCTCCCCAGCCCTCCATCCCAGCCCTCCACCTCCCCACCCAGCCACCTCCCCAGCCTCACCTCCCCAGCCCTCCACCTCCCCAGCCCTCCACCCCCCCACCCAGCCACCTCCCCAGCCCTCCACCTCCCCAGCCCTCCACCTCCCCCAGCCCTCCCACCTCCCCCACCCAGCCACCCTCCCCAGCCCTCCACCTCCCCCAGCCCTCCACCTCCCCAGCCCTCCACCTCCCCCACCAGCCACCTCCCCAGCCCTCCACCTCCCCAGCCCTCCACCTCCCCAGCCCTCCACCTCCCCACCAGCCACCTCCCCAGCCCTCCACCTCCCCAGCCCTCCGCCTCCCCAGCCCTCCACCTCCCCAGCCCTCCACCTCCCCAGCCCTCCGCCTCCCCAGCCTCCACCTCCCCACCCAGCCACCTCACACTGCTCCCCTGCTGAGATCCTCACATCCGCCTTAGGAGCCCCAGCGCCTGCACCGTCTTCAGTTTGGCCTTCTGCTGCAGCTGGGAAGCAGACAGTAGAGTAACAGTGAGCATCGTGTGGGACTTTAATTTTGGATGCTCCTACGCATAGAAAAGACTTTTATTTTGGAGGACTTGTCTTGGGAATGTGGAGATCACCAGGCTGTGAACATACTGGTCTGATCAGCATTGGTCAGGAGTTGAACAGTCTCTTTAAAACATTTTTTTTTTTGCTTGAGAAATGTTGTAAATTTCAACAGTGTAACATACAACCAAACTCTGTCAGACTCTTGTTGGATGCCCCTCCACAGAACACACTTTTACAACATATCTGTTTTAGAGTAGAATGTATCAGTAGTTTAGTTCAGTATGACGCCATGTTGTATCAGTAGTTTAGTTCAGTATGACGCCATGTTGCCAGATATGAGTGTTATTCCTCACCTTCAGCAGCATGATGTCATATTCTTTAGACCTTAGCTCCTTTGTCATCTTCTTCTTGGCGTACTTTGGGTGTGGGATGAATTTAGAGATGCTGATGTTCTGTTGGCTTTTCTCCTTCTTATCGATGTTGTGGGCACCCAACACTACCTGTTCTATAGGGTTACTGAAACACAATCAACCTAATATGAGACACAGGAAAGCAAAACAGACACACACACACACACACTCACACAAGCATGGTCCCACCTGCGAATGTAACAGTGAGCAGCAGTCAGTACATAATCCTCCCTGATCAGCACCCCTCCACACCTGTGGGATCCCCCAACTTGCAGTGAGGCCATGTAGGGTCTGGAGTGGGGCTTGGCCTCTTTACCCCCAAAGATGCCACTCTGCACGGCACCTGACAGTCATTCACCAGACACAGAATTGATCAGTCACACACATTTTCATTAGTTTTTACTGTATTAATCTATCATTTGTTAAATATCTTTATAGTTACATTTCTTTTAAACTAGAATTAACCTGCACTAAAACTCCCCTCAATGAGATGTCTTACCTGACAGAGAGAGACGGGCGAGAAACAGAACCACCAACATTCTCCGCTGCTGAGTGCAAGGGTCTGACACACACACTGCACATCACACCGACTTATACACAGCTAACATGCACACACTGACACAAACACTCACACACTGCACATCACACCTAATTATACACAGCTAACCATGCACGCACTCACACACACAATCAAACACACAACATATCCCAACCTAAACACCGTTAACCACACACAAACACATACACTTCTCACTTTAGTATTTTTTTCTCATGATTTTTTTGCATTGACACACACAGCTGTTCACATGCACACACACACACAAACAAACACAGATAAACCTCATCTGCATGCAGTCAGCAGGGACTCACACCTTTTGCAGAGTTTAGTGTGCAGGCAGTTGATGAGCAGACACCTTCCCCACATCAGTTACCTCACATCCGTGTCTCCTGGGCACTGCAGACTGAGCCAACAGTTGGGCGTCTGTGACAACCAGTCAACCCAGAGTAACATAAAAAGACCAAAAAGTCAAACAAGTTCGAGTCTAGGGTTTATGTACAATTAACGAACTTACAATTAAAGAAAAATGGGCGGTGGTAGCGTAGCGGTTAAGGAACCTGGCTAGCGTGCAAGTAGCCTGAAAAAGATGTGGGTTTGAATCCCAGCTGCCACCGTTGTGCCCTTGAGCAAGGCACTTACCCCTAAGTTGCTCTAGGGGAGACTGGCCCTGAACAATTGATAGCTGACAAAAGTTGTAAGTGGCTTTGGATGAAAGCGTCTGCTAAATGCATAAATGTAAAGCGAATTCCAATGTAAAGACAATTTACAATTTAAATTTGGAACAGGAAACAACAGCATAAGCTGCATAAGCATAAGCATAAGCTGCTAGCGTGGAGGCCACCCTCCTGCTCCTGGTCACAGCTTCCAGTTAAAGGAATACCCCACCAGGTAGTGGTCAGAGCTCCACCTACCTCCAACAGGTAACGTCTGAAAATCATACTTAAAGCAAGAATGTAGGCCACAGCCTTAGGAGACACTACTGACACTTAGAGGTAGGAGAGGGACATAACAGCGTCTGACAACATGAGATATTGAGGTGGAGATTGAGTAGAACTGATAATCGAATGCTTTAATTCACTGGAATCGTATCCCTCTGACATTATCAATTCCTCGTATCAATGCCAGCATGATTATCAGACCATGGGCAGTAAATACCATACAGGTAGGTTACCCCCAGCAGCCAAGAACCAAGAGCCAAGAACCAATCAAGAACTCTTTGATTTAAAGACACTGATGTCTAAGTAGAATCGAAGTGCGATGTCATGTTGCTGTGTACAAATCACTGTAGTTGTATTGGATGTAATAATGTACTGTATTGTCTTGTGTGAAAGTGGTGACTCTTCTTTAGCAGCCTGATGTCACACTCATTAGTTCTAGGGTCATTATATTCAAGCTGTTTCTTCATTGAAAGGCATGTCTCATCATATAATTTACCTTTGTGTGTGTGTGTGTGTGTGAAGCATTGCTGTAGCAATGTGTGGAATTGTGCAGTACGGGAAAAGGTTTGATTATCAATATAATATATCCCATATGCAGTCTGACAGTAAATGTGTCCACTACACATTGGCAACACAAGGTGATTCAGCAGTCACTGGGCACAGCCAGGAGCTTTGAGGTTTGTCTGGTCACATGACTGGATGCTCAAACCTTTTCCCCGTTTGCCCATGTGTCAGGACCAATCAGTTATTACAGTTCTAGCATGTGAATCAAGTGTCAAACACAGCAAAAACCCACAAGTTGTTATATTTTGCTTTTATTTCTTGATTGATTGATTGATTGATTTATTGACTCTTATGGTTATTGCGAAAAGATTGTATTTCACAGAGAAACCAAACCAAATAAGTGTGTCTGTCCTTCATATTAGGTTCCTAATGTGGTTTAGGCCATGATGGTGTACATAATAGCTGTGTAAGGCTAAAGAACTTCACTGTCTAGAGCCTTTGGAAGTAAAGAGGGTGTATGTGCTCACAGGTCCATAACACATTTATTTGACTTCTTACAGTCAGTCAGAGAGTTTGTCTCTCTCCTGATCAATATGCCTGGAACTCAGCTCAAGTTTATAGAGCATCATTCATTTCAAGAACTTTCTCAATCCAAGGCAAGAAGAAAGGCACTCTTGTGTAGACCTCTGGGTAACGCTCACTATCGCATGGGTGATCAGTGTAAGCTGTGAGTCCATACAGCACCTTGGTCTTGCCCTTCCCACAGATCAGAGGGCCTCCGGAATCACCCTGGTAACAAAAACAACAAGGGACAACAAGCCAATCAGGAGAGAGCGCTCTGTGACAAAATCGACTAGCTGCGTTAATGGAGAAGTGCATGACACATGGGGGGGGCGGGTCTATCTGAGTTGTTATAGCTTATCAGGTGGTTGTAAATGCAGTACATGCGTCTGCAGCTATTGACCAGAAAACAGTTACACTGTTATTACAACTGCCAAGTTCAGTTTTATCAAGGTTATACATGCAAAAGAGCATTTGTAACATGTCTCTGATGTATTGAATAGAGTCATATTACCTGGCAGACGCCCGCTTTGCCATCTGATTTACTGCAGGTCATCTGGAACTGGTTGAAGTACTTCCTCCATGCCTGTTTGCATGCATTGGCACTGTCCAGAGTGACTTTGGCCTCATACAGGACACTCTCTGATGGTCTCCCCAGCACTCTCTTACCCCACCCAGCCACCTCACACTGCTGATCCTCCGGAATCTTCTCAGACCCCTTAGGTAGCTCCAGCACCTTCACAAACTTGCTCAGCTTGACTTTAGCCTTTAGCTGGGCGAACACAAAACAAAACCAGACAGTATGTGTCATCTCGTGCACTACAGTATGTTAGACAGGAACACAAAGACCAGCTGAGGGTGGCCTCAGACCAGTGCGGAGAGCAATGTCTGATCTCGCTGAGCTCGCCTCTGGGCAGCCTACTGGTCTGGGCTTCAGGCTTGAAACAAGGATACAGGGAAATGTTATTGTAACATGCATTTGGTTACTGAGTGTGAAAAATGCAGTGAAATTGGGTCTGTTTCTCAGCCTACTTGTTCAGGTGGGGGGTAGGAAGGGGCAGGATAAAGTGCACTTAATGCGGGGGGGCTTACTGTCCTGTATGTATGTGGGGAGTGTTCTAACTGCTGATGCAGTGTGTGTTGGGGGGGGCACAGTGTGTTGTATGTATTTGGGGGAGCACTTGTTGGTTATGGCTCTGTGTATGGTCTGTATAAGGCACATAACCCCTCACTGCTCCACTGAAGTGTCCTTGAGCCAGGCTCCTAACCCCTCACTGCTCCCCTGATGTGTCCTTGAGCCAGGCTCCTAACCCCTCACTGCTCCCCTGATGTGTCCTTGAGCAAGGCTCCTAACCCCTCACTGCTCCCCGGTCGCCGCTGTAGCAGGTAGCTCACTGCTCCGGTTTAGTGTGTGCTTCACCTCACTGTGTGTGCTTCATTAATTTACAGTTAGGATAAATGCAGAGACTACACTTCACAGGATTAAAAGAGTATATACTACTAAAAGAGTATATACTACTATATGATGTACTGTACCACTGGTGCTGACTGAAACACTTTACTGCTCATCATTGCTGAGGATTTTTCTTTTTTCTTGAGTGCACTTCCTCACAGGAGAGGATGATGTTTGCTCAGTCTGATAAACCATGTGAAAGGAATAGATTCCCATGTAGTAAGCATAACACAAGTGAAATGCTACGCATTTTCACGATTCATTTAAAAAATGGCCATATGAACATGTCTGTATTTAGCTGAAGAGATGGCATGACGCATACAGTGTCTCTCTGTGCTTGCTCATGTTCTGTCCCATTCATCCAGCTAGACGTGCTGTGGTATATTATGATATATGTGACGTATCCGTGGTGATATTCACCTTCAGCAGCATGATGTCGTGCTCTCGTGTCCTGGGGTCGTCGTCTTGAAGCTTTTCTCTGGGGTAGTTTGGGTGTGGGAAAGGCTTAAAGATGCCCATGCGCTTTTGGCCCTTCTCCTTTCTGTCGATGTTGTGGGCGCCCAGCAGCACTTCCTGCACTGGGTCGCTGAAACACAACGAACGTATCATATCACTACAGAGAGTCAGAACAGCCACTGTGTCTTAATCAGTCAGGATAGGACACAACACTGCTGTGTACGAGCGATTACTTTTTTTTTTAAGGTGTCTCCATGAACAGAAATCATACCTGTAATTAAGACAGTGTGCAGCAGTCAATACATAATCCTCCCTGATCAGCACCCCTCCACACACATGGTGTCCTCTGACCTGCAGTGAGGCCATGTAGGGTCTGGAGTGGGGCTTGGCCTCCTTACCCCCAAAGATGCCACTCTGCATGGCACCTGATAATTCACAATGATCCGGACACACAATAGGTCATTCACATGCTGTTGCAGAATGGTTGACTGTAGTATACAAAACAAGCTACATGTATTACTATGTGTTAATTGCACTTTCATGTTCTAATTTAATGAGAATATGAATGATGTATAATAGTGAACCGTCTTACCTGAGAGGCAGAGCTGAGAGACAAACAGAAACACCAACATTCTTCACTGCAGAGCAAAAGGGTCTCACACACACACTACCCAACACACCTATTTATACAAAATTAACCACAAAAACACACACACACACACACACTCTCTCTCTCTCTCTCTCACACACACACACTCAGACACACACACTCAGACACACACACACACAAACACACATACACACACAGGTAGCTGTGGTTTCTTCCACTCTTTGTGCACCCCTCCCCATCATCCGGCCTCCTCAGACAGACTTGACTGTTTCCTCCATTGGCCTCCTACTTCACACACTGCACTCATTTCACTCCGGCCCTCACACACACAGACCGTTCCAGACTGTTTCTTTCACTTCACACACTGCACTCATTTCACTCCGGCCCTCACACACACAGACCGTTCCAGACTGTTTCTTTCACTTCACACACTGCACTCATTTCACTCCGGCCCTCACACACACAGACCGTTCCAGACTGTTTCTTTCACTTCACACACTGCACTCATTTCACTCCGGCCCTCACACACACAGACCGTTCCAGACTGTTTCTTTCACTTCACACACTGCACTCATTTCACTCCGGCTCTCACACACACAGACCGTTCCAGACTGTTTCTTTTAACAATCAGTCACCATTAACACAAAGCTACTAATCTGGATTAATATTAGTTACTTGTAAGGCATGTGTGCAGTAACATTAATCATTTAGTAAGCCTGTATTCAGCAATGTTTGACTCATAGGAATTTCACTGAGCGCTAAGCTGATATCACTGAAGGTGAGCCTGTACAGTAAAAGTATAACTGCCAGTCTTACACATTGTACTTCTGTGTAGGTGACAATAAAAGTCTTTCATCTTTCATCTTTCAAACACTGAGTCCTGTTTTGGCTCTTCTTTGGGCTGCATGTTGTACTGGACATGGACATGTTATATGTGTAGAGTTAGAGAGCAGAGTGGAGGCAGTAGAGGATAGATAACAGATTTGATTATTATTATTACGAAACAACAGATGAGAGTTTGTTACGCAAATCATAGAGTGAATAATGAATTCAATTCTGATCAGTGTGAGGCAGTCCTATCTGGCAGAAATCTCACTGGTTTCAGGCAATTCAGAGCCCCTCGGCTGGGAAGAGTACAAACACAAATTGCTCATGCATGGTAGTCAAGAAAAATCTGACTACCTATTGAAGGTATTAATAACAAAACAACTAAGCATTGCTTATCTTTGCTTTCCTAGTCATTTTAATGATTAAGGTCATAGGTCAAAGATCATAGCTTCTGTGAAAAAATAGTCCATTAACTTACAGAGCAGCTGATTGGTTAAAGCAGCATTCTGTTTCACTTTCCTTGACAACGGTCTGTTATACTTAGCATCCGTCTGTTCTGAAGAAATATCAGACTGTAGAACGCAGGGAGGTCGCAGTGAAGTAAATGTAGCATTCTACAGTATTATAAAGAGCCATTAAGGGATTATAATATTTAGTCCATCGTTTATGCTTTGTGCTTTGTTTATGCATTGTTTCAAATCCTGCGATCTCTCGATAGATATCAGTGACCAACACAGCTCCATGCTATGAAACTATGAAGACAAAAATGATTTCACAGAAGGACATGTTCTGTGTCTGCTCATAGGCCTATCTAATTAGTTTGGACAGTATGTTACAATAGCATATTTTTGTGTGTCTATTGGGCTGGCTTTGGGACTAAGTGACAACTATGAGTCCATGTCTATTTCATTGTCCAGGACATTTTACAACAGGATTAAAAAGTATGTAGAGGCAAGTTAGAAAGATGAACAAAGTTCCTGTTCTGTCTACAGCACATCATTCACACCGAGAACATCCTTGATCCACGGCAGAAAGAAGGGCACTCTCATGTAGACTTCTGGGAAATGGATATCGTCACATGGTTTACCAGTGTAAGCTGTTACTCCATACAGCACCTTGGTCTTGCCCTTCTCACAGATGAGAGGACCCCCAGAATCACCCTGGCAACAAGCACAACAAGAGACAAACCAATCAGGAGACAGAGCCAGACAGGAAGAGAAATGTCATGCAAAACTCTGTGACCTGTGGTTAGGTAGAAAGGGGTTAAAAGCATTATATGTAAGAGAATGCTGTATACAATGGTCATCCTTGTTTAACAGCCATTTAGAAAACTGGCATAGCCCACAAATACGTATGGGTTACATTAGCTGTTCTCCTTACAGTTTTAGAGTTATTGGTTGATAAACCTTCAAAAGAGAATGAATGCAGCACAGCTCAAAAATAGCATCTGCATCACCATCACTAAAAAATCACTTGAAATGCCTGTACTGTTGTCCACACGGGTCACACGGCTTACCTGGCAGAATCCGTCTCTGCCATCAGAGACACTACAGGTCATCTGGTCCTGGTTGTAATACTGCTGCCAAATAGATTTGCAATTCCCTGCTTTGTCCAGCTTGACATGAGCCTCATAGAGGACACTCTCTGCCCCTGTCCCCAGGACTCTCTTTCCCCATCCAGCCACCTGACACTGCAGCCCTGCAGGCATCTTCCCATACTTCTTAGGGAGCTCCAGCACCTTCACATTCTGATTCACAGTAGCCTTCTTCTCCAGCTGGAGAATATACAGAACATGACAGTTACTGTAAACAGACATTCAGGTGTAGAATGAAGACAGTTACTGTAAACAGACATTCAGGTGTAGAATGAAGACAGTTACTGTAAACAGATATTCAGGTGTAGAATGAAGACAGTTACTGTAAACAGACATTCAGGTGTAGAATGAAGACAGTTACTGTAAACAGACATTCAGGTGTAGAATGCAGCTTGAGTGTATAAGTGGATGATAACATGTTTAAACTTTTGTTCGGGTCTTTTTAATAAAGCCCGTCTACATTTGCAAAGTTAACAGGCTCATTCCGTGTCAAACGGACCAATTTTGATGGATTTTCCCGCTCAACCCCTTCAGACTTGCTTGATTCTCGGATGTTGTGTGCCTACACATTGTAAAGGACCGTGTGCAAAACTATACCTCTGATGACCCAAACATGGGTTTGTTTTGTAAAGGTTTCAATATTTATGAACCCCCGAGGAATTTGTTTTACCCATTTTTTCAACTTTGTGTAATTGTCCACCAGTCTGTAGACAGCTTAGAACTGATCAAGTAAGAGATAAAGGTCTCTTAGGGTCATGTGCAGAGCATGAACGGGAAATGGGCCCAAATGGTCATGTGGGGAAGGTGCTACAAAGCTAAATATGTAATGTTTGGTTTTATTATAGTCTGAAGTTTTGGAAGAGGGAATGGGTGCATAATTTTCAGAGAAATATTGAGATACTGAGGTATTTGAGATGTGCACGCAATATTTGAGAATAAGCCAATTCTGAAGGGGTTGAGTGGGAAGCATTGGTCCATTTGACACAGAATGACCCAGTAATGTATTTGAATTCAACACCTCAATGTTTGGTCTTAGTATTATTCATCCAATGGAAAAGGTGATTCACCTTCAGCAGCATGATGTCATGCTCTCGCATCCTGGGGTCGTCGTCTCTAAGCTGTTTCTTGGGGTACTTTGGGTGGGGGATGAACTCAGAGATGCCCATGCGCTGTTGGCTCTTCTCCACTTCGCTTATATTGTGGGCACCCAACACCACAACTTCTGGCCTAAATCACACAAGAGCAATTAACATGAGACATAGAGACAAAGTATTTTATTGAAAACTAGCATGTATGGAGATAGTATGCCCTCAATTGTACAGAGAAAACTTTTATTTTGCATTATAGACAGAGCTAAGTGGAGCTAAGTGATGGCCAATCATGTGCATTCGTTAGAACATGTGACGTGTAGGTATAAAACCTTGTGTACACAACAATAATTCAATTCTCTTTGCCTGGACATCCCTCAGTGACTGAGTGATGTGTAGTTCCTTCATCAAGTTTAGCTAATTAGTTACTCCTGATTATGTGCGAGTTTCCATGCAATTGTACTCTGACAACAAGAACAACTGCATTTACAAACAGTTATTAAATTGACTGTGCCATTCTTCAAAAAGACAAATCAGTACGTATCATACATACTCTTCCACTTACTTGCCACAGTGAGCAGCAGTCAGTACATAATCCTCCCTGATCAGCACCCCTCCACACCTGTGGGATCCCCCAACTTGCAGTGAGGCCATGTAGGGTCTGGAGTGGGGCTTGGCCTCTTTACCCCCAAAGATGCCACTCTGCACGGCACCTGATAATCCACAATCATCCAGCGATCATTACCAACATAGCAGTGAATAAACTCCTGGGACTATATTCTAAAATCAAATTGTAATTAAAAAACAAAAATTAATAATTAGAATAATTTTAGACGTAACATCTTACCTGATAGAGAGAGATGAGAGAGAAACAGAAAGACAAACATTCTTCACTGCTTGCCAAGACAAAACCAAGAGAGACATCTCACCACACATAAAACCAACTTACATAGTCAGCAACCACACCCACGCAGATTCACATCACATTCGCGTAATCTGTCCCACCAGCACCTCTATACCACACACACGATAACCCACCCCTTTTCTCTTTGACACGCACACACACACACACACACACACACACACACACACACACTCACTAACACCCCAACATCACACACACACACGCAGGAAACTAGGGGGCTGGGCTGTTGAGGGTCTCCTTGTTGGTTGGAAACATCACACCTTTGCAGGCTGCAGTGTGCAGTGAGTCAGTAGTCTAACCCTTGTGATTAAAGATGGAGTCAGTAGTCTAATCCTAGTGATTAGACTACAGTTGGAGTCAATAGTCTAACCCCAGTGATTAGACTACAGATGGATGGAGATTATAGCACATACTGCCCACACCTCTCACTATGTACTTCACTCATAGTTTATTAATCCCTGACAGATTTTGTGTTATTTCTCCTCACAGCTGCCACACATCCATCAGCTGCTTGTCTTCACCTGTCTGTGTCTCTTTATTACACTCAACTGATACCAGAGAGGGGAAAAGGGAAGCAAGAGGCACAAATGCTCGTTAAGTTCTGTGTTCCATTTTCGCAAGGGGGGTGGGGGGGGGTTGGAAAATCCCCCTTTATGCAGACCAGAGTGGAGCCCTCACACACTGATAAAAAGATCATTGAAACATTTATTTGTGATGTAAAGTGACACTCCCACTGGAACTATTCACATTTGTAGTATTATAGTGCTCTGTCTTTGTTTATTCAATGATCAGTTGCTAATACCACATTGCTAAAATTGCATTATACTTTACAGGTTCTCTGTTGAACAGTTTTTCATGCCAACACATAATTAGTTGACTGCTTGAGTCTTATTGTTTTTCCAGGGAATGATGAAGGGGATATGTGATATTGTCCACTGACTCTCAACAGCCCCCGGTGAAGACCAAAGACCCAGCCCTCCTAACTCAGGTCCTGAGAGTCACTGGCTATCATGCAGCCCTCCTAACTCAGGTCCTGAGAGTCACTGGCTATCATGCAGCCCTCCTAACTCAGGTCCTGAGAGTCACTGGCTATCATGCAGCCCTCCTAACTCAGGTCCTGAGAGTCACTGGCTATCATGCAGCCCTCCTAACTCAGGTCCTTAGAGTCACTGGCTATCATGCAGCCCTCCTAACTCAGGTCCTGAGAGTCACTGGCTATCATGCAGCCCTCCTAACTCAGGTCCTTAGAGTCACTGGCTATCATGCAGCCCTCCTAACTCAGGTCCTGAGAGTCACTGGCTATCATGCAGCCCTCCTAACTCAGGTCCTTAGAGTCATTGGCTTTCATCCAGCCCTCCTAACTCAGGTCCTTAGAGTCACTGGCTATCATGCAGCCCTCCTAACTCAGGTCCTTAGAGTCACTGGCTATCATGCAGCCCTCCTAACTCAGGTCCTGAGAGTCACTGGCTATCATGCAGCCCTCCTAACTCAGGTCCTTAGAGTCACTGGCTATCATGCAGCCCTCCTAACTCAGGTCCTTAGAGTCACTGGCTATCATGCAGCCCTCCTAACTCAGGTCCTTAGAGTCACTGGCTATCATGCTGCTCCGACAGATGGCAGCAAAAACCCCAACAAACACTTGCCCCATTAGGCTGCACAGACTGGTCAAACATATGGCCCATTGGGCTGCACATGAAAGGACCTGAGCCTCCTCAAGAAATAGGCTACAGCAGAGCTGCTCAGAGGAGACAGCCGCAGTGTTCTGCCTCCAGTCCAGGTAGTGGTCAGTGTGAGGTCAGATTTATTATAGTTCTCCACCAACTCAACCCCTTCTCCCTTGATAGACTTGGCGATCAGCTTAGTCCTGTCCTTTCTAAAAAATCACACTACAACAAGCATTTGTTTTGTCTTAACCACATTCACAATTAAGAGAAGGCAGTGTGTGTGTGTGTGTGTGTGTGTGTGTGTGTGTGTGTGTGTCTGTCTGTCTGTCTGTCTGTCTGCAAGAATCAATCTATCAAGACAAATCAAACCACCCTGGCTGCCATGTTCATTTTGCTCCTTCACATTTGATTAAATTAGCAGATTAATAAAACGATGAGGATTAGACACAGCATCAAAGAGGTGAGATCTTTTATTGCACTATAAATAAAGTCCTGGAAACTTACATCAAAATGAATTATGATGCAAGGCTCTGAAGACACACACACACACACACTGTTACAGTCAGCCACACCAGATGCAACATAAATGACCAAAAGTCACAGGGCTCGTGTCTAGGGGTATTTATTAACAAAATATTAAAAATAATACAAATAAGATGTTTTTTAAGGAGAAATAAGAAAAACAAACAAAAAAAAACAAACACCACACACACACACACACACACACACACACACACACACACACACACACACGCACACACACACACACACATACACACACACACGGCTCAACGTTTGCTGTCTTGTTTGTCCATCACATCTCAGAAATATACACACACACACACGGCTCAACGTTTGCTGTCTTGTTTGTCCATCACTGTCTTCATCCAGGGCAGAAAGGCAGAGATCTTCATGGAGACCTGTGGATGGTCTTGGCTGTTGCAGACTGAAGCAGTGTAAGCTATTACACCCTGGGCTTTACCTTTGCATACCAGTGGCCCGCCAGAATCCCCCTAGGGAGAGAGGGACAGAAAGAGAGAGAGAGAGAGGCACAGAGAGAGAGAATGAGAGAGAGAGGCACAGAAAGAGAGAATGAGAGAGAGAGAGAGATGGAGAGAGAATGAGAGAGAGAGAGAGAGATCTGTATCCAACGATCTAAGCCTGACTAGCCCGCAAGTTAATGCATGCTCTGAATTAATTGTAGTGTTATACATACTCACTATATATGTATACTATACATACAAACAGACACACACACACACACACACACACACAAACACACACACTCACACAAACAGACACACACTCACACACACACACACACACACACACACACACACACACACATACACACACACACGTGTGTACCTGGCAGAAGCCTGAGCCCTTGCTGGTGGAGGAACAGATCATGTGGGTGCTGTTAAAGTTCTCCCCCCATGTGTCCTCACATGTCTGCTGGTTCTCCAGCGGAACCTCAGCCTCCTGCAGGAGCGGCTCTTCCCGAGAACCAGGTCTCTTCCTCCCCCAGCCGAGCACCCAACACCTCCCTGTCTCAGGCACCTCCCCGTCCTTCTTGGGCAGCCCCATCAGCCTCACATACTCATTTAACTTCGCCTTCCGACTCAGCTGTAGGGTTAGGAGACACACTGGGTCATTTGAAGGCTTTTCTCGAGAAGACGACAGGCAGCCAGATATCAGAGGCATTGTAGGTGCAGTGCATGTCTTGACAACAAAAGGCTTGTTTATATTTAATCTGATAGTGAATTATCAAACCACTCTTTTGAAATACATTGTTTTTTCTCAGTCGCTTCTGTGCATTTGTCAGAAGTGAGATTCAAAACTACTAGTTCAGTCTCCACATCATGTAGACACAAATCCAACTTTAAGGTGCAAAGACATACTGTAATACTCACTCTAAAACTATGCCCATTCCTCTGTGTTAAGTCATTGATTGTTTATGAAATGTACTGTGTTTGTAGACGCTGTTCTTTCGCCTGTGTGATGTCTATACCTGGAGGAGCATGATGTCGTAGTCAAACTGCTTTTTGTCTGTGAACTGAGGGTGTTGGTGGGGCTGCTTCACCTGGATCCTCTGCTGACTGGGCTCCTCCTGACAGATGTTATGTGCACCCAGAACCACCTCCAGGGGACCAAAGCTTCAGTAACACACACACACACACACACACAAATAACACAGATGTTTTTTTTCACAATCTTTCAGATTGTTGCCATGGGCCACCATGACCACCTTCAAGGGGATATACTTCTGTATACACATAAGGTGTCCACACTCACACACACACACACTGACACACTTACTTAAGACAGTGAGCAGCAGTCAGCACATAATCCTCCCTGATCAGCACCCCCCCACACACATGGTGTCCTCTGACCTGCAGTGAGGCCATATAGGGTCTGGAGTGTTTCTTTGCTGTCCGACCCCAAAGATGCCACTCTGCACCGCTCCTGACAATCCATCAGACACAGAATAGATCATTCATGTGCAACTTGTTACAGCCTATAAAACAACACAACCCAAAAATTCTTTTGAAGTTCATTTGTTCTCACATGCACAGCGATTTCCTGAATATAGTCTTGTCCATGTATAAACCTCAGCTCAGTGTTTTAGGCAAATTAAAAATTCATGTATTTATGCATTAAAGAATTCTTTTCCACACTGTTGTTGCATTATGCACCCACCATCTGTAGGGGGCGCTCCGTAGAGAGAGAACACAACAAGATCCCCATACTGTTGTAAACAAAAGGCGTGACGCTTTTCAAATACTGTATGGCTGGTTTTCTATGAAACTGAAAATCTCTTTAACTAAACACAGTTTACAAAACATTACTTAGTGCATTAGGGTCACGATTTCATGACAAAGTAGAATGAAGACAGAAGTGCATTTACATGCACAGCCTTCCCTCATATTAACCTCATAGATGAAGAAATTGTGCCAAATCAATGTATAAACCTTGGTTATAAATGTATAAACCTTAATCACTGTGAAATTACGCTACTGATCATTTGGAATGACATACTACACTGATATTATATATACTAATAGTACAACTTTTCAGAAAAAAAACTCCCCTCAGTTTTACCTGACAGAGAGAGATGGGCGAGAAACAGAACCACCAACATTCTCCGCTGCTGAGTGCAAGGGTCTGACACACACACTGCACATCACACCTACTTATACACATCTAGCCATGCACGCACTCACACACACACACACACACTGCACACACACACACACACACACACACACACTGCACACACACACACACACACTTGTGGTCACCTGTGCACACATTGACACGTACGCACACAATCTTCATCTCAAGTGCACTGTTAACCACACACACCTCAGTAAATGTTTCCCTTTGACCTTGTCACTGTTACTCACTTGTAGAGTTGGAAAAACAAAATCAGGGGGGTGGTGGGTTTGCCTTCCGGCTGATCACTGCGCACACTGCTTCCCCTTACACAGCACAGGGGTGCCATCACATACATGTAGAATTGATGATACTACACTGATCATATAGAATATATATCACATACACCTTATATATATATATAACATATATCACATACACCTTATATATATATAACATATATCACATACACCTTATATATATAGAATATATATCACATACACCTTATATATATAGAATATATATCACATACACCTTTTTCAAAGTAGCATTACCAAACTTTCTCTCATTCTCATTCTCTTCCTGCGGTTTTACTAGATCAAATACCATAGCCTATTTTGGACACTAATGACTGCATTCATACAAACTGCTGCGCTTTATGCATGATGGTGTTTTGGACACAAAAACTGCAGTGCTTTTTTTGTCGTAGCCTCTGATTCGCCGCCTGCACGTACTGACCATGGCAAAAGGTTCACTCCCTCACGCTTTAACAGTATTTTCTGTTGGTAACGTTATGCTTCTAATTCCATGCAGGACAGTTTACTTTTAGGCTTACCTGGAATTCAGCTTTGCCCAACTCTGCCAACATCCTTTTATTCTACTAAATATCCTTTGCATTGCCTCTGGTTGCGCGTCGTCGGCAACTAGACTACGTGATAGATAATGTGCAGTAAACTTTCATTTCGCAAATGCGCATCACAAGATTAGTATGTGGATCGCTAGCCAGCTTGGTACACTATTAAGGTGAAGGGAAAGAAAACGGTGTTGCCACAGCGCAAGAACAGGATTATTTGAAAGTGAAACTAACGAATATGTGCGTGGAAGGGCAGCAAAAAAGAGAACAATCACGGGAAAACCTGTCGGGTACATGTGGCAACATTAACAACATCACCTGCTATGCTGCTTACTGACGTCAGTTAAAAAAAAATGTTGTGTCAATATATTCAAGCGCGCACTTTCGTCCACAGTATTTCACTTAATATGCGCAAGGCCATCTAAACGTGAACAAAGTTAGTCATTTCTGCATTCATTGATAAAATGACACAAGGGATGGAATGGGGGGATGACCATTTTTGAAGGCGGATGATTTTGACCATCTTAGGAGGAATGCCCTCTCTCCTCATCTCCTTCAGTTCCAGTAGTTCTTTCACAGCCTACTGCTGTTATCCATAAGAAGAGGCTGATGTGTGTTATGTGTGCTGAGCATTTCACACCTTCTGCAGGCTTTAGTGTGCAGCGGTGACAAAGAAGAACCACTAGTGTGTGTGTGTGTGTGTGTGTGTGTGTGTAGTTGGTGTGTGTGTGTGTATAGCTGTCTACTGGTTCATGACACAGAATGACTCTCTTTGGAAAGGAGCTTTTTGTATCATCATAGCAGAACTGCATATTTCTCTCTCTCTCTCTCTCTCACACACACACACACACACACTGGTCCAGGTGAACATTGCTAATGCCCATAGACTGCATCTTACCCTCTCTCTCTCTCTCTCTCTCTCTCTCTCTCACACACACACACACACACACACACACTGGTCCAGGTGAACATTGCTAATGCCCATAGACTGCATCTTACCCTCTCTCTCTCTCTCACACACACACACACACACACACACACACACACACACTGGTCCAGGTGAACATTGCTAATACCCACAGACTGCATTATACTCTCTATCTCTCTCTATCACACACACACACACACACACACTGGTCCAGGTAAACATTGCTAATACCCACAGACTGCATTATACTCTCTATCTCTCTCTATCACACACACACACACACACACACACTGGTCCAGGTAAACATTGCTAATACCCACAGACTGCATTATACATATACATATATAGAGAGTCTCACACACACACACTACCCATCACACCTATTTATAAACAGCAAACCACAGACACACACTCTCTCTCTCTGTCTTTCTCACACACACATGCACACACACACAGGTAATGTACTAATGATAATAATCAGAGACGAATGGGTGAATGGATGAATGGGTGAATGGGTGAATGGATGAATGGGTGAATGGATGAATGGGTGAATGGGTGAATGGATGAATGGGTGAATGGATGAATGGGTGAATGGGTGAATGGGTGAATGGGTGAATGGGTGAATGGATGAATGGGTGAATGGGTGAATGGGTGAATGGATGAATGGGTGAATGGGTGAATGGGTGAATGGATGAATGGGTGAATGGGTGAATGGGTGAATGGGTGAATGGGTGAATGGATGAATGGATGAATGGATGAATGGGTGAATGGGTGAATGGATGAATGGGTGAATGGGTGAATGGGTGAATGGATGAATGGGTGAATGGGTGAATGGGTGAATGGATGAATGGGTGAATGGGTGAATGGGTGAACTTGCCAAGGAGCTGAAGTACATGAGGCCTCAGTCACCAGTATCTTCCTCAGGGTTGTCTTACATTTGTTTCCGTCCTTACAAGCATTTAAGGTGACAAATTCTGTAATATTTTAAAAGTGCTGGAGAAAATACAACACCCAGTTTGCACAAACAGAAAAGGCCAGCATGACCATGTGACTGTTTCCCTGCTGCCCAAACACACACAGAAGTCAGAGTGAATCCCCAGTAATGAAAGAGATTAAGCCCCGGACTGACCAGTTGGAGGCCAGACAACAAGACACACTTTGACTGGGAGATGTTCCCAAGGTCATTGACAGACATTAAGACGCTCCTAACTTTGACTGGGAGATGTTTCCAAGGTCATTGACAGACATTAAGACACTCCTAACCAAGACACCAAGTGGCATTTTTTCTCCCGGAGGCCAAGAGAAGCATGAAGCATGGCCTTCTCAAAGAGATGTTTATTCACAACTGCATCTGTCTGTCATTCAGCTCATCAGAAATGGGTTTCTCGTCTAGACGGCGTAGCGAGCAAAACTGCACTCTTACTGTCCACACACTATTAACGCCGGTCAGTCAAACACTGCAGCAGGCGAAGGTTGCTTTTTGTGATTCATGTGTGGAGTTTTGCAGAAATAGCAAACAGATTCAACAGAGCTTAAACAATCAGAAACAATGAAACTGCTTGGGAACTCAGAATCAGAGATTCTTTATTCATTTTTGAACTAAAAATCACTTTGGTGGCTCATGGGTCACTGCTTTGTTTCCCCATCACCTTCTTGATCCAGGGCAGGAAGGCTGAGACTCTGGTGTGGACTGAGGATGGACTGGGTTTGTGCAGTCTGCATGGGTGAAGGCATCAGTGCCCTCAACCCTCCAGGCCCTTCCCTCTGCACACATGAGAGGACCTCCAGAATCTCCCTAGAGAGAGAGAGACAGAGAGAGGGGAACTTACATAGCATTTATACATAGATCAAAATTTCTCATTCAAACTGTTTTTTATCAACTGCACACACACACACACAAACACACATGCACACGCACACACATATAATGTATTGTGTGGAATCATTGGGCTGAACACACCTCATGCACTTCTCTCTTTATACCGACAGGCAACACACACACAGACACAGACACAGACATTCTCTCTCTTTCTCTCTCTCTCACACACACACACATATTCTCTCACTCTTTCTCTCTGTCACACACATACACACACACACACACACACACATTCTCACTCTCACACACACATACACCACATTCTCTCTCTCTCTCTCTCACACACACACACACACAAGAGGAACAGCTACTAGGAAGTCACAGGGTGGGTTTGTTGTATAGTGTGTGTGTGTGTACGTGTGCATGTGAGTGTGTGTGTGTGTGTGTGTGTGAGAGAGAGAGGGTGAGTGACCCTGCTATTACAGTGTAGGCCGCTGGAAACTTCACACATACAGACAGGCCAAAGATCACTGAGAAAAGTAGAGAATATCTGTGTGTGTGTGTGTGTGTGTGTGTGTATGTACGTGTATTTGTGTGTGTGTGTGTGTGTGTGTGTGTGTAGGTACCCCTGCTATTATATGGGGAGAGGTGTGTGTGTGTGGGTGTCAGTGTGTATATGTTATGTGTTATGTAGGTAAGAGGTGTTCTAAGCCCCTGAATTCCCCTTAGTGCAGCCCCTCTGTCTGGAGCATGTCTGGTTGTGTGTGTGTGTGTGTGTGTATGTGCATGTATTTGTGTGTGGTGTGTGGAGATACCCTACTATTATATGGGGGAGAGGTGTGTGTGTGTGGGTGTCAGTGTGTATATGTTATGTGTTATGTAGGTAAGAGGTGTTCTAAGCCCTGAATTCCCTTAGTGCAGCCCTCTGTCTGGAGCATGTCTGGTTGTGTGTGTGTGTGTGTGTGTGTGCGTGTGCATCCATGTGTGTAGTTGGTGTGTGTGTGTGTGTAACTGTCTACAGGTTCATCGCACGGAATGACCCTCTTTTGAAAGGAGCTTTTTGTGTCACCATAGCAGAACTGAATTCAAATAAGGGTCTAATTTGTATGGTCGTCTGAACATGTCCTGTTGTGTGTGTGTGTGTGTGTGTGTGCGTACATATCAGTGTAGCTATGCTTACAGGTGAGAGGTGTTCTGAGCCCCTGAATTTCCCTTAGTGCAGCCCCTCTGTCTGGAGCATGTCCTGTTGTGTGTGTGAGTGTGTGTGTGTGTGTCTGTGTGTGTGTGTGTGTCTGTCTGTCTGTCTGCTGTCATCATCACACAGAATGACTTTCTTTGGAAAGGAGCTGTCTGTATTGAGTGCATCATAATAGAACTTATTTCAATGATGGGTCTGATTTGCATGTGTTGCATTGCACTCCTATCTGACTCATCTTGTTTGGCAACACAACCTTTGTTTTCTTCCAGTGCGTGTACAAGTCAAATATGTGTCCAGCATTTCCTGTCCATCAGTGAGTATCTGTGTGGGGGATCAAGTCCTGGTCACTGAGCTGTTCATCCCAGCCCTCATAGGGATCAGACTAGTCACACAGCCTCCACTTACAGCAGGGCCCAAGACTTCAGGAGTGTGTCACATACCGTACCTCTCAGACGACAATACTCTATACCTGTTTCAGGTGAGTGCTAAATTTTTAATGTATGCAGGTGTATAGGGATTTAATTCCTCAAGAGACAAGTGTAGTAGCCATGGTGATATTGGATGGTGTACCTGTGGTTTCTGATGTGATATTATATTAACATATATATAATATATGTATATATTATATTTGAATGACCAAAGGCACAGGTTTGCATTGGGATAGCTGACATTAGGATGGCTTAATATGTGCATTGACAGTTGGAGGCTATGCCAAGTTAAGTGTAAGGACAGATACAGAAGGACTGTGTTACCCACTGAAGGAAGGCAGACTGGGTTGAGGTGTGGAGATTGGCATAGAGGAGAAGAAGCAACAACATAAACTCATGACATGCTAGAAGTATACACTATATTATTATACTATGCTATTCTATACTATACTATGCTATGCTACTCTACTATACTATACTGTACTATTATAGTATGCACAAAGATAAGGTGACCAGCATAGGTGATTGCTCTAAGACAACAAGGGAGGCTCAGCCTCCTCTAACAATCATGGAGAAAGCATCGTTTACTACGACTGTATTTACATTACTATTTCATCTCTAGCGTGGCAGAAAGTGTTTAACTTGGAGGCAAAATCGTTTAGCAATACGTTTTCGCAGTTCGTCCAAAGCGTTTTTTTTCATAGTGACAGCACGATCCAGTCCCGCCTCACTGGACTTCAATGGCACGCTCTTTCAGTGCTAAAAAGCTAGACGTTTATTGGACAAACGCTGAAAAATCGTCACTTCCAGGGAGGCCCGGCCTAATTTTTTCTTGGGAACTGGGACATTCCTATTTCTGCAGTCAATATCAGTGAAAAAAGGAAAGTTTTTGCTTCCAAAATTGGGATAAAGTGGGTTTTCGTGTAGTTTACTGAGGACAGACCACCAAAAACGGAGACTGTCCCCAGAAATCGGGTTGTTTGGTCACCCTACACAAAGAGAGGACACACACTGTCCCGAGTGAGCAGCCTGTTGCTGTGGTGCCTGGGGACAGTGAGGAGTAGGTGTATGACTTAAGGGTCCCTCAGCTGTGGATGTGGACATGGGAGAGCCATTCTCAACCACTTTCCCCATTGACTTGTTTTCACCACACCCCACCCCACACACGTCAGCCTAACACCTCACCTCACACACACACCACTCCACCACCCACACCTCACTCACACACTTCTCTGTCTCTACCTCTCTGTCTTCTCTCACCCTCTCTCTCTTTCTTTACAGATCATGTGGTCTCTAGTGATAACAGTTCAGCTCCTGGGTGAGACACACACACGCACACACACAAACATAGAGATGTACATCACTCACTGGATACAAAATTAGTCTATGACACAGAATAATACGTACTTGGCAAACATGGACCCTGACTTCAATGATGGCAAAGAGAACAGTGAGCATAGAGTGTGTGTTGAGTAGGAGGTAACGCTAAGAGCGCTGTCCTTCAGTGAGCATAGAGTGTGTGTTGTGAGGTAACGCTAAGAGCGCTGTCCTTCAGTGAGCATAGAGTGTGTGTTGAGCAGGAGGTAACGCTAAGAGCGCTGTCCTTCAGTGAGCATAGAGTGTGTGTTGTGAGGTAACGCTAAGAGCGCTGTCCTTCAGTGAGCATAGAGTGTGTGTTGAGCAGGAGGTAACGCTAAGAGCGCTGTCCTTCAGTGAGCATAGTGTGTGTGTTGTGAGGTAAAGCTAAGAGCGCTGTCCTTCAGTGAGCATAGTGTGTGTGTTGTGAGGTAAAGCTAAGAGCGCTGTCCTTCAGTGAGCATAGTGTGTGTGTTGTGAGGTAAAGCTAAGAGCGCTGTCCTTCAGTGAGCATAGTGTGTGTGTTGTGAGGTAACGCTAAGAGCGCTGTCCTTCAGTGAGCATAGAGTGTGTGTTGTGAGGTAACGCTAAGAGCGCTGTCCTTCAGTGAGCATAGAGTGTGTGTTGTGAGGTAAAGCTAAGAGCGCTGTCCTTCAGTGAGCATAGAGTGTGTGTTGTGAAGTAAAGCTATATTGCTAGCATATTGGGCTGACTGCACTGCAGTAAATGTGCAAACAGATTTGGCCTCGTCAGTATCACTATGCAAAAGAGAAATATAAGACTTTGGTTCCTGGAGTCCAAATGAAATTTAATTTCAGTCACACACACACACACACACAAACACACGCACACACAGAGACATGTACATACTCTCACACACACAGAGACATGTACATACTCACACACACACACACACACACACATACACACACACACACACACACAGAGACATGTACATACTCTCTACTGAAGCAAGTAAGCTCATTTCCTCCATTCTCCTCATGCCCTTCTTTCTCCAGCAACTGCAGTTAGTGGCTTAAGTAGATGCTAGCATCTGGCCTTATGTGCCTGAGTAGATGCTAGCACTGGCATCTGGCCTTATGTACTTGAGTAGATGCTAGCACTAGCATCTGGCCTTATGTACTTGAGTACATGCTAGCACTAGCATCTGACCTTATGTGCTTGAGTAGATGCTAGCATCTGGCCTTATGTGCTTGAGTAGATGCTAGCACTGGCATCTGGCCTTATGTACTTGAGTAGATGCTAGCACTAGCATCTGGCCTTATGTACTTGAGTAGATGCTAGCACTGGCATCTGGCCTTATGTACTTGAGTAGATGCTAGCACTAGCATCTGGCCTTATGTACTTGAGGAGATGTTTGCACTAGTATCTGGCCTAATGTACTTGAGTAGATGCTAGCACTGGCATCTGACCTTATGTACTTGAGTAGATGCTAGCACTAGCATCTGGCCTAATGTACTTGAGTAGATGCTAGCACTAGCATCTGGCCAGTGCCTTGAGTAGATGGTAAAGTATTATTTGAAAGCCTACTAAGATGCTCACCAATATTTGTCAGACCGAATAATGTCCATATAGGATTATACTGGACAAAGACAAAAAGTTAGCAAGAGAAAAGGCATTTAGGCATGGGAGTCTCGGTATGTTCAGATGGCAAATCAGATTTTTGGCAGTACTATGCACACCAAATTTTTAGGGGTGCAGAGTACTGGACCGCACCGGCCTACTTTCACCCCTGGTCGAGATACACACACACACAAACTGACTGATGCACACACACAATCATACAAACACACGCACACACACGCACGTACACTCACATACATGGACACACACACACACACACACACACGAGTGCACGCACACACGCACACATTCATAATACATTTCATTCATATTACCGTAATCATACAAATGAATGCTTTACTCTCCATTTCTCCCTAAACATTAAACAGCAGCAGTTTCACTGGGTGAGTGGCCTGGAGCTAATGGAATGGGTGAGAGACACACACACACACACACACACACACACACAGCCAAAGACTCATGGTGTTTAAATCTTCAAACACAATACCTGACATTTCTTAAGCCACCCACTTCTCTTTCATCAACTGTTATTTGTGTCCATCAGAGTCCAAACTGATATGTGAAGACCACACAGATGATCTGAACTGTGGTGAGTTTTACCTCATCTCTGTCACTGCATCATGTAGGCCTGCTGAGAGTCCTGACTGACCCATGACGCTCCATGGTCAGCATGTTGACTAGAACTGACCCTTTTATACCCATTGACTCATGTTATTGGTCAGAGTAACATGGTCTCAGTAATGTTGTCATTCCACAAACCTGCAAGTGTAACCTGAATTAAATTGCATAGTTCAGCCTTGCATCTGCCTGAACTCAAAACCACAACTCACTACAACTACACAACTTGTCTGAATACCTTTTCAAAACTCTTCATACAGTGTGCTTTACCAACACACATCTGAGCACCAAGTTAACATTTGCTGCAAAATGCACTACAGCCACCAAAACTCTTCATACTTCACCAAAAATGACTAAGGCCATCATAGCTATAGCACATACTGTCAAGAAACAATGCTGGCCAATGTACAATGACCTGAAAAATAGAAACGCATAACAAAACACATCTAGCCTTTCTCCAATAGTTTGAAATAAACACTGTTATATTAAATCACAGTATATGTTATATGCAGTACAAGTTACATGTTCCATAATATTGTATATTTTGAGTGAATGTTATGATATCAAACTAAGTGACTAAGTGATTGTTATGTATTGGTGAATGTTACAAACCCCAAAACACCTGAACATGGGATCACAACGTAAGGAAAGCCCTTGTCTGAAGAAACATTTTTAATTTCAGGTTTCAAAAAGGCAAAAAACAGAGAAGCGCCAATAACAGCTTGTAAAAAACTAAACACAGAAACCAAGAATCACTAACCAAAAAATGGCCCTGCAACCTAACCTTCCCTTTTAAAGTCTCAAACTTTAACTTAACTCAAACTACCTGAACCTCCTCAAAATGAAAACGGTGTATCTTCCGTGGGTCGTGTGTTAGTAGTAATAGTTATGGGTATAATAGTGTAAACCACAGGTGTGTTAGTAGTAATAGTTGTGGGTATAATAGTGTAAACCACAGGTGTGTTAGTAGTAATAGTTATGGGTATAATAGTGTAAACCACAGGTGTGTTAGTAGTAATAGTTGTGGGTATAATAGTGTAAAACACAGGTGTGTTAGTAGTAATAGTTATGGGTATAGTTGCCTTCTAGGCCACACGACAGACCAAAGATACGATGTGTCACAAAGAGGAATCGAGTGAGTTGGGGAACGAAGAATCAGGGCCTTTATTTGGGAGCCCCCCCCACCCCTGCGTCGGCACACAATCAGTGGCCACCTGCGCACAATTACAGGTAACAAGACGGCAGCAATTAGACAGCAGCAAAACAACTTAACAGTGCATCTGGCATATACAATGAACAAATATATTGGAGTATTTCTCTGTGGATAGATAGATAGATAGATAATTTATTAACCCAGAAGGGAATGATATTGTCCAGTAGCTTAAACACATACACACAGGCACACAGACTTTAGAAACATTCACTGAGGACAACTGTAAGATGCCTATATAAATGGACTGCATGTTTCTAGCAAGGCGCTTTACAATGTGCCTCACATTCACCCAATCACTCACTCACACACACAGTGATATCAGAGGCTGCCATGCAAGGCAACAATCTGCACATCTGTAGCAATGGGGAACAGTAGTGGGGAGTGCAAAAGTAAAAGAGTAAATTGTGCCAGTGCAAATTGCTTTGTCTGACACACACCAAGGCATACATGCAGCACAATAAGACACTACATGATGTAAACATCACAGATATTAAATGTGCAGCCCAAACAACACGCATGGTTTGATACAGAAGAGTAAAAAATGCAAAGTAAAGTAATGCAAAGTTAAAGAAGCAGAAAGTTAAGCTGTGCATGCAGGGCTGACACAGCCAGTAAGGTAAGAAGTGTGAAAATCCAGTATACACTCGCAGAAAGAAAGGGAAAAAGGTCTGGGCACAGTCCAGGTAGGTGAGCGTGACGGTGGGGTAGAGGGTGAGGAAGGCAGACTCATGCTCACCAGTTCATGACACTCCCCTCTGTGTTGATCTCCTCTCTGCATTTAAAAGCTGGATGGCACTGGGAACAAACGACCTCCTCAGTCTGTCTATTGAGCAAGCCAGTAGCTTATCAAGGGTCCTTTTTATCCACCACTGTTGTTAAGGCCTCCAGCTCTACTCCAATCACAGAGCTGGCCTTCCTGGCCAATGTGTCCAGTCGTCCAATCAATGTCTCTCTTCCTAGCACTGCCACCCCAGCACACCACAGTGTAGAAGAGGACACTGGCCATTACAGACTGGTAAAACATCAGGAGGAGTTTGCTGCAGATGTAGTGCAGACCTGCTGTACTACTAAACTAAGATGGCTCTGTTATGTAAAAATAACACTGCAGTAAACTTGGCACAAATGTTCTTGGTATAAAAAAAATCTAGTAATGGTGTGCAGGTGGCTTTCTACATGGTGTATCCAGTCAGCAGTGTTCCATTTTGGAAGTGTTTTCAGTAATTTTACTATATTTTGTAATTGACAGTATTCTACGAGGTTAGTATATTTTAGATCAGAAATATGGTGTGTACCATGTTACTCTGTCCCCTGGTCCTGCACATATCACATTGTGTTCCACTGCAAAAAGATCAGAGGGCATTACATGGACATTGCATCACTTAGAAGTCCTTATTCTGTATGACATCCCACTACAGAAAAGTCATGTAGAAATACAAAACAGTTCATGCTGTATGTCAATAGCTGAATGCAGACTGACTCAATATTTTAGCTTTTATTTCTTTTTAGTTCTGACTTTAAACTGATGAAAAGAGTATGTAAATGTCTGCAGCTGTAGTTGTACATAATTTTGTTGGTGGTGAATACTGACTAGGAGAAGTGTTCATGAATTTTGGATGAGGTGGTGATTGAATGCATTTGTCTGAAAGCAATGCTAAAGAGAACACTGTTCTTTTAGTCTCCCGTAGTCTATGGTTGTTGTGAAATTGCTTTGAAAAAGTAGACATCGCATTGACGTCAGCCTTACATTTGACACCCTCTTCTCCCATTTCAGCCTTACATTTGACACCCTCCTCTCCCATTTCAGCCTTATATATGACATCCTCCTCTCCCATTTCAGCCTTATATATGACATCCTCCTCTCCCATTTCAGGGTCCGAAGTGATCCACATCTACTCTGCCAACTACGGGCGAACAGATCAAACTGCCTGCTCTTGTGGAAGGCTTGAGAAGCAGCTCACCAACACCGCATGCCACAAAAACACTCACCATAAGACAGAGGTTAGTTAAGACACTTGCACTTATTTTTCCTGGCTTCATGTGTTCTCAGCCTCGACTAGTGAATGAAGCAGGACATCAGGTCTGGTCAAAGTCTAGAACAGTATGAGTGGTGAAGACATCAGGTCTGGTCAAAGTCTAGAACAGTATGAGTGGTGAGGACATCAGGTCTGGTCAAAGTCTAGAACAGTATGAGTGGTGAGGACATCAGGTTTGGTCAAAGCCTAAAACATGTTTAGTCCACAAGGGGCGGACTGCACTTCCTAGAACATTACTGTTCAATAACATTCCATGGTCACTGCTGCATGTTTTCCCCTTCTGTCTTGTTAAGATGTGCAGGGAACTCAGCATGTTCACTGACGGCCTCTTCAGAGGGCTCTGATCCATGTCATGGCACCTACAAGTACCTGAACATCTCCTACATCTGTTTTCTCCAAAGTAAGGAACTGGAGTGTCTCATCACATCAGTCCTACACTGTCTGTGACTGCACCTCAAACACACCCAGTCATGACATCCGTCAAATTTGCCCGAGTGAAAATGAGTAAAATTGAATACAATTTCACTCTGGTCAGATAACCCATTGTGAAGCACATTAAGCTAGATGGTTATGTCCCCAACACCACTGTCCACTCGTCAGCCCGTCCAGCCTGTCCTCATGAGTCCCTCCCACTTATAAGATTTTTTTCCAAAACGTGAAGTGGGCAGAGTTAGGGGTTTAACTCCAAACTGGAGTAAATTTCACTCTTTTTAGAGACCAATTGTTCTCTGAACAGAGTAAATTTTACTCAGGCAAATTTCCTGTGTATAATGTCTCTAACAGCCAGAGTCTCCCCCTTCAACAGCACTCAGTAGGTCACTCAGTTCTCCCTTCAATAGACTCAGTAGGTCACCTCAGTTCTCCCCTTCAATAGACTCAGTAGGTCACCTCAGTTCTCCCCTTCAATAGACTCAGTAGGTCACCTCAGTTCTCCCCTTCAATAGACTCAGTAGGTCACCTCAGTTCTCCCCTTCAACAGCACTCAGTAGGTCACCTCAGTTCTCCCCTTCAATAGACTCAGTAGGTCACCTCAGTTCTCCCCTTCAACAGCACTTAGTAGATCACCTCAGTTCTCCCCTTCAATAGACTCAGTAGGTCACCTCAGTTCTCCCCTTCAATAGACTCAGTAGGTCACCTCAGTTCTCCCCTTCAACAGCACTTAGTAGATCACCTCAGTTCTCCCTTCAATAGACTCAGTAGGTCACCTCAGTTCTCCCCTTCAACAGCACTTAGTAGATCACCTCAGTTCTCCCCTTCAATAGACTCAGTAGGTCACCTCAGTTCTCCCCTTCAATAGACTCAGTAGGTCACCTCAGTTCTCCCCTTCAACAGCACTCAGTAGGTCACCTCAGTTCTCCCTTCAATAGACTCAGTAGGTCACCTCAGTTCTCCCCTTCAATAGACTCAGTAGGTCACCTCAGTTCTCCCCTTCAATAGACTCAGTAGGTCACCTCAGTTCTCCCCTTCAACAGCACTCAGTAGGTCACCTCAGTTCTCCCCTTCAATAGACTCAGTAGGTCACCTCAGTTCTCCCCTTCAACAGCACTTAGTAGGTCACCTCAGTTCTCCCCTTCAATAGACTCAGTACACATGTGTGGGATCAGCTGATTCCACGTGTGCTACAAGTTTGAATACAACATGTTTTTTTTATGTGTGAATAGGAACAGAACACACACACACACAGTTTTCTTTATGTTAAATGTATATGTGTATTTTCACAGACTCCTCCTTTCCTTCACCCACCTTCCATCCCATGTTCAACTACACTCGGGGTGAGTTTATTCAGTCTATTCATAATAGATTCTACTCATAATCCGCCCCATAGACTTCTATTCATAATCCGCCTCATAGACTTCTACTCATAATCCGCCTCATAGACTTCTATTCATAATCCGCCTCATAGACTTCTATTCATAATCCGCCTCATAGACTTCTATTCATAATCCGCCTCATAGACTTCTACTCATAATCCGCCCCATAGACTTCTATTCATAATCCGCCTCATAGACTTCTATTCATAATCCGCCTCATAGACTTCTACTCATAATCCGCCCCATAGACTTCTACTCATAATCCGCCCCATAGACTTCTACTCATAATCCGCCCCATAGACTTCTATTCATAATCCGCCTCATATGTCCAGGCCCATTGTAACAGGGCCCCAAGATGAAGTTCATTCCATATTGTATCCCACACACCAGGGCTATTCATCTTATAATGAGGGTCAGGGCATGAAAAACATCCTGGATGAGTGGCTTGAATGAAAAGCATCTAAGGTCCACAAACTACAGGACATTTACAGCACACATTACCGCAGATATAGTTTCCATGGAAAAGATTGCACAAAAAGGAATCATCAGCATAAATCTCTTTCTAAGAGAATGGCCTGTCCTGCTTTGAAATATGAAGAAATGCTACGATCTCCCTTACTCCTCCCTCACACTACAGTTGTGATGTTGTGTTGTTTTCTTCAATGCCCAAGTCCTCTATTTACAGTGTGAATGAGTGTATCATTACTGTATATTAAGATGGCATATCTAACTTCAATTGGCACGAGGAGACATGTCAGCCTTGAGTTTCTTCTACACTTGCCTACTTAAAGTGTCGGTACAATTTAACTTGTGGTCCAGATCTGGTCTGAGGGTCGGCAATTGCATTGAATAACCTGGCTATTTTAGCTTTGCTTAGCATGTCGTTAAGGCAAGACTACACCTGCGTGTCCTTAAGGCAAGACTACACCTGCGTGTCCTTAAGGCAAGACTACACCTGCGTGTCCTTAAGGCGAGACTACACCTGCGTGTCCTTAAGGCGAGAGTACACCTGCGTGTCCTTAAGGCAAGACTACACCTGCGTGTCCTTAAGGCGAGAGTACACCTGCGTGTCCTTAAGGCAAGACTACACCTGCGTGTCCTTAAGGCGAGAGTACACCTGCGTGTCCTTAAGGCGAGAGTACACCTGCGTGTTCTTAAGGTGAGACTGCGCCTGAATGTCATATTTTGTATGTCAATGCAGGAAACCTGGTGTTTGTTCGAAAGCCGATGTCCTGGGTTGAAGCCCTGCGTCACTGTGCTGAGAGGGGCTCCAGGCTGGTGCACATCCTGGACGACTGCACCCAGACCCGTGTGGAGAAGCTGCTGGCTGAAGCAGTCTCCTACTGGGGCTGCATGGAGAAGGTGTGGGTGGGCCTGGAGCGCTGCATGATCAACCCCCAGGCCCCCTGGGAGTGGAGTGGGGGAGCGGCCGTGGGGGACTATAAGCACTGGATCACCAGCTTCCCCCGCGACTCCTGTTGCTTCCACTGTGGCCAGCTGGTGCAGGAGGATCAGGGGGGAAAGAACCCCAAGTACCTGTGGCAGGACGCCTGCTGCAAGGAGCAACACCCCTTCATCTGCCAGCTGACAGACATGTGCCAGGTGAGTACATCTATTACAAGTATAGACCGTTTCAAGAGTTTGATTATTAGTGTCAGCTGTTTCCAAAAGGTTTCTGTTTTAACATTCTTAATGTTATCTTAATGTTGTGGAAGTAGTACAAAATAGAACAAGCATTGCTTTTGTTCACTTGACACTTGTGTGGTTCTGAATGGTGCACTCAAGATCAAATCTGTGTTGTAATACCTGCATGTTGTCCCTGAGATGGTTTCATATTTATCCCAATGATGCCTTATAGAATGCCAGTGATGTAAACCTTAAAAATGATCTGTGGGCCAGATTTAACAGGTGACTTGACCTGTTTTAAACACAGGTTTGATAGACACCTGTAGGAACCATGCATGTGTCAGGTAAACACACCTTCATACCTACTCTCACTTCTGCTATAGCTCAGACTGATGTGGAAATCACCTGTTGAGTTCAACATTAGGGGGCGCTAATGCTGACTGCTCTACTCTCATCTCATCTCTCTCACGTTCAATGTGGCCTCTTGTTTGACAGTGCAGACTTGAGACAGCAGATGGCAGTAAAGGGCCATTCAGCAGGAGCCTTTTCAACTAGACTGCATTGAGTCCACTGGATCAGTAACCACACGGTATAATACCATACAGTGTGCTACAATGTTTTAAAAGTTTAGAACTACATCAACTACATTATTTACCCATTCATAGTTTGAAAAAAGCTATAAATACTTATGAAGAATCATAGTCTTGCCGCAAGATTCAGAAGGTATAATCTGGTAGTTGAAGTAACGTTTAAATAAAGTGCTCATTGATATGATATGGACATTAAATAAGTCTGTTTTTCATTAACTGAAAAAGATCTCATCTCCTTTTCATGAGACACATATTCTTGTGTTCTCCTCTCTTCTCCAACACAGCTGACTGTGGTGTATTCATTTCATTTTTTCCCTTTGCATTTGATTCTTTGTTTGGTTTCAACATCAAATTGTCTGGAATGAACATGAATAAATGTGGGTAGAAGTATAAAAGTTATCATGAATTCTCTGTTACTGATGAGAAGGCTATGTCATGGGAATGGGGACGACAGACCAAAAACACAAAACGAAATATTTATTTACAATAGAAAATTACACATCTGACGTAAAGGGTCTGATCCCAGAACTGTACGGACTGGACTTCTTCTGTTCACACAGAACCAAATATTAGTATGAGTTCTGTGCCTGGGAGAACTCTGTGGACTTCAAAGGGGGAATACTGAAAGTTCTTTCAGGAAAGTCATCAGGGTTCTTTAAGGGACAGAGGTGTAGGTGCAGTATATGAGCTGGAGATTCAGCTGTTCTTCCTGTGACCTTAATGGAGTTGATCTGTAGAACCATCTGGGTTCTGTGTTGAGGAGAGTAGAGTTCTAAGGGTCGTGTAGAACTGTGTGGCTTCTGTGTGGAGGAGAGGAGCGTTCTAAGGGTGGTGTTGTAGAGTAGAGTTGTGGAGTCAGCTGTCTTTCTTGCTGGACTTCAGGAAGGGCTGATGAAGCACATCATGGAGCCGTCTCGCCTGAAGAACACGCGCGCACACGCGCACACACACACACCAATGCATTTACTTACACATGGCAAAAAAAAAAAAATATATATATATATAAAATCAAATAGTCCTATTTTTTATGTTATGGTAACAATCTGTCCACCACCATTGTTTTCGCTCTCTCACCTTCTGGGGTCCCAGGCCAGGACACAGGACAAGCTCTTCTTTGGATGCCTTTATGATACCCTCCACTGACTACAGGACACACACACACACACACACACAAAAAGAGAGGTAGTGACTTTCATTGTTATTCATGTTATAAAGGGCAGACACTCCATGGGCTCTCCAAGTGCACACTATCTGCTTAGTGAGTGGCTAAATACTTTTAAATGTGGACCACACACACACACACACACTAAACACTTTTTAAATGTGGACCACAGACACAGACACACACACACACACTAAACACTTTTTAAATGTGGACCCCCCCCCCCCACACACACACACACACACACACACACTAAACACTTTTTAAATGTGGGCCTCCCACTCAACACTATCAGACATCTGACTGAGGGCCTGGTGTTTACTATTCATCCATCAGTGTGACTTACTGAGGGCCTGGTGTTTACTATTCATCCATCAGTGTGACTTACTGAGGGCCTGGTGTTTACTATTCATCCATCAGTGTGACTTACTGAGGGCTGGTGTTTACTATTCATCCATCAGTGTGACTTACTGAGGGCTGGTGTTTACTATTCATCCATCAGTGTGACTTACTGAGGGCCGGGTGTTTACTATTCATCCATCAGTGTGACTTACTGAGGGCCTGGTGTTTACTATTCATCCATCAGTGTGACTTACTGAGGCCTGGTGTTTACTATTCATCCATCAGTGTGACTTACTGAGGGCCTGGTGTTTACTATTCATCCATCAGTGTGACTTACTGAGGGCTGGTGTTTACTATTCATCCATCAGTGTGACTTACTGAGGGCTGGTGTTTACTATTCATCCATCAGTGTGACTTACTGAGGCCTGGTGTTTACTATAAGGCCCTCAGTGTGACTTACTGAGAAAGTGGAGAGCAGGGTGACGGCATCGGTCTTATTCACAGACTTCACTGTGGTCAGACAATCGGTCACCTGAAAATCACATATATACACACACACACACACACACACAGATCCACACATGAGCTCTCAACTAGATACACCCAATAAAACACATGCTCTTACAGATTAAATAAGGCTAACAGGTCTGATCTGCAGCTTTAAATCTACAGCTAGGGTGTTTAAAGGGAACATATGCAAAAACATCTATGGAGTTTCTGTGAATCAGTTTAGAGACTTAGATGTCAGAGAACATGTGTTACAATTAGCCATTTGGATGTCTAGCCCAGACTGAAGTCAGACTACGCAAACACACCGCACGTGTATCATGGGCTTCATGGGTTGCCTCACAGTCGTCAACCGAAATGTGATGGTGATTGTTCAAAAGTCGCCGACGATGGTCTCACAAAACACCAACCCATGGTCTCACAAAACAGATGATCTGCTTTTCATGAATTACTCTTGAAGGCCCAATGCAGCACGGTGTCAAATCTCATTATCCTTGGAAGTGGTGAAAGGTGAAAATTCAAAGGTCAAAGTTGCTCCATTGATGGGCAAAATCTCATCTCTGGCAAAATGTTCAATTGAAGTTTACATTTTCTCAGTGACGGAGAATTTTGCTTTTCTGATGTTTGGACATGTGGAAGGGCAATAACTCCTCTCTACCATCTTACATTTGGAGCTTTGTAGCACCTGCCCCACATGACCATTTCAGGGCCCAAAGTTTTTTTTCTAACTTTGGACAAGAGCCCAAGAGACTGTAAGAGAGTTAGGTTAGCTTTACCAGGTCTAAGCTGTCTACAGACTGGTGACTGCTGCACAAAATTGAAAAAATGTGTTTACAGCCAACGCTTTTCCCAGGGAGCTCATAAATACTGAAACCTTTACAAAACAAACCCATGCATGGGTTAAGGTGAAGTCTTACCAGAACAATGATACAGCCCTGGTGCTATTGGATATGCATTAGGACATACCCAACTGCAACTACAGATACAGAGGTGGTTGGCTTTGTTAACATCTGAGCCGATGATGCGGTTTCCATTCCAATTATGGCTTTAATTCCATTCATGATGGTGAGTATATTGTATGGGATACAGCGACTAAGACAAGTTGAGGTGGCATGCTGGTGGGGTCCCTGGGCCTTGAGCAGTGTGCCAAAGAGGGAGCCCCAGCACCCTGAGGCTCAATCTAACAAAACCATCAAAAAGTAATTCCAAAACATACCTTAATCTGGTCAATCTAGCCAGTCAACCATCTTAATCATTTTATGCTGCTCAAGGTGTTTTTTTCAGCCTTGATGTTTTAGCTGGTTAAACCAGTAGCTAGATATGCTTGATAAGATGGTCACATGTATGGCTGGTCAAACTGATTATGCTGGTGTGGAAACTGAAAATGTCTGGTATATGGCCAACAAAACCCGCTAGAGTCTGTATAGTCTATGAGCCTATCTGGGCAATGGCCTTCAATCAGTACACCATTGCACTACTCCACTGCACACACATACTTGACATTTACAATCAGTACACCATTGCACTACTCCACTGCACACACACACTTGACATTTACAATCAGTACACCATTGCACTACTCCACTGCACACACACACTTGACATTTAAAAAGTAAGGGAAATTTTTGAATTATTTATTTTTGAAATTCTGAAAGCAAAATCCCCTTATTCATGCAGTTTCAGATCAAAAAGATATACTTTTAGAAAACACAGCTCATCAGTACTCAATGGTCCCCAGGATCCAGGGGTTCAGGATCCAGTACAAAATAAGCACCAAGGTGTATACTGTATACTATCTGAATGAGGGGGGCTAAAGGTGTTTACTGTATACTATCTGAATGAGGGGGCTAAAGGTGTATACTGTATACTGTCTGAATGAGGGGGATAAAGGTGTTTACTGTATACTATCTGAATGAGGGGGGCTAAAGGTGTATACTGTATACTATCTGAATGAGGGGGCTAAAGGTGTATACTATCTGAATGAGGGGGGCTAAAGGTGTATACTGTATACTATCTGAATGAGGGGGGCTAAAGGTGTATACTATCTGAATGAGGGGGGCTAAAAGTGTATACTGTATGCTATCTGAAAGAGGGGGGCTAAAGGTGTATACTGTATACTATCTGAATGAGGGGGCTAAAGGTGTATACTGTATACTATCTGAATGAGGGGGCTAAAGGTGTATACTGTATACTATCCGAATGAGGGGGCTAAAGGTGTATACTGTATACTATCTGAATGAGGGGGCTAAAGGTGTATACTGTATACTATCTGAATGAGGAGGCTAAAGGTGTTTACTGTATACTATCTGAATGAGGGGGCTAAAGGTGTATACTGTATACTATCTGAATGAGGGGGGCTAAAGGTGTTTACTGTATACTATCTGAATGAGGGGGGCTAAAGGTGTATACTGTATACTATCTGAATGAGGGGGGCTAAAGGTGTTTACTGTATACTATCTGAATGAGGGGGCTAAAGGTGTATACTGTATACTATCTGAATGAGGGGGCTAAAGGTGTATACTGTATACTATCTGAATGAGGGGGGCTAAAGGTGTTTACTGTATACTATCTGAATGAGGGGGCTAAAGGTGTATACTGTATACTATCTGAATGAGGGGGCTAAATTATAATTTTCCAGGACAATATAGTTCTTTTCCAGGACATTTTAACATTTGAATCAATTTCCAGGTGTTTTCCAAGACTGAAAAAGCCACCTCTAAAATGTCAGGTTTTCCAGGATGCATGGGAACCCTGACAAGTCATTATGTTTTTTACCATCAATGTCAGCCACTATCACCACCTAACTGAGCTAGCAGAGATAGCTAATGTTCATCAGATTAGCCAAATCTTCACATAGGAGAGATGGGACTGATCTGTGTACACCACCACAACCTGTTGCTATGTTCTCATCAGCCAACTGAAATGAGAATGTTGCATTTCCTCATGCATACTGTATTAATGAGGCCTGAACGGTAATGTGACACAGCCTGTTCTGAAGGGGACAGACGCAGGTGGTGACACCACTCTGAGAGGCAGGCCTATTTCAGCAAGCTGCTTCAACGATGTGTGTATCCATCTCAGAGACCCATGGAAACTTGTTCAAATAAAACTGTCCCCTTTAAGGAAGCTTCGGACAGATAAGCATCTTTTACATGTATGCTTGTATTTGTGCGTGAGTGAGTGTGTGTGAGAGAGAGAGAGAACGTGTACGTGTGTGTGTGTGTGTGTGTGTGTGTGTGTGTGTGTGTGTGAGAGAGAGAGAGAGCGAGCGTGTATGTGAGTGTGTGTGTGTGAGAGAGAGGGAGAGAGAGCGTGTCTGTGTGTGTGTGTGTGTGTGTGTGTGTGTGTGTGTGTGTGAGTGAGAGAGAGAGAGAGAGAGCACGTATGTGAGAGTGTGTGTGTGTGTGTGTGTGAGAGAGAGAGAGAGGGAGAACGTGTATGTGTGTGTGAGAGAGGGAGAGCGTGTGTGTGTGTGTGAGAGAGAGAGAGCATGTTTGTGTGTGAGCATGTTTGTGTGTGAGAGAGAGAGAGCATGTATGTGTGTGTGTGTGTGTGTGTGTGTGTGTGTGTGTGTGAGAGGGAGAGCGTGTATGTGTGTGTGTGAGAGAGGGAGAGCGTGTATGTGTGTGTGTGAGAGAGGGAGAGCGTGTATGTGTGTGTGTGAGAGAGAGGGAGAGTGAGTGTGTGTGTGTGTGTGAGAGAGAGAGGGAGTGTGTGTGTGTGTGTGTGTGTGTGTGTGTGTGTGTGAGAGAGAGAGAGCGTGTGTGTGTGTGTGTGTGTGAGAGAGAGAGGGAGTGTGTGTGTGTGTGTGTGTGTGTGTGTGTGTGTGTGTGTGTGTGTGTGTGTCACCTTGGACAGGTAGTCTTTCTCCACCTGCTCCTTCAGCACGTCTGCAGGCTTCTTCTCATAGGATTTATACGTCTCCAGGTAACGACCCGCCTCCTCTGGGCTGATCAAACACAAACACACACAAGCATGCGCACACACACAAATGCACACGCATGCACACATGCACAAAAGGTGCACACACAACCACAAAGTTCATAATCAAAGCATCTACTGCTCCCTGTGCATCACTGTCATGTGAAAGGGTAGTGTAGTATAGTGTGGTGTGGTGTGGTGTGGTGTGGAGTGGAGTGGAGTGGTGTGGTGTGGTGTGGAGTGGAGTGGTGTGGTGTGGTGTGTGGAGTGGTGTGGTGTGGTGTGGTGTGGTGTGGAGTGGAGTGGTGTGGTGTGGAGTGGAGTGGTGTGGTGTGGTGTGGTGTGGTGTGGAGTGGTGTGGAGTGGAGTGGAGTGGAGTGGTGTGGTGTGGTGTGGTGTGGTGTGGAGTGGAGTGGTGTGGAGTGGAGTGGAGTGGAGTGGAGTGGAGTGGTGTGGAGTGGAGTGGAGTGGAGTGGAGTGGAGTGGAGTGGTGTGGAGTGGAGTGGTGTGGAGTGGAGTGGTGTGGAGTGGAGTGGAGTGGAGTGTGTAACAGCTCTCACCTCCAGGCCAGGATGAGTGTGCAGTCAGCCATGATGCAGATCCGAGCCAGTTCCCTCAGAGCATGATGGGGGTCTTTCTGTGTGTGTGTGTGTGTGTGTGTGTGTGTGTGTGTGTGTGTGTGTGTGTGTGTGTGTGTGTGTGGACAGAACAGAAGGATCATGACAGTAATTAAATTGATGAGGGAGTTAGATCCACAGAGTTCTAATCCACTCCCTCCTGACAGACTGACTTCTCTAGTAGTGCAGATCAAGGCAGGGGAGTGGGACAGAAATTAAAAAAAAAAAATCAATAAATAAAATAAAATGAATGTTAAAAAAAATAAACAGGCAGACATACACATGTTACACAAAAAAAATGCAAAATAAACCTCAGAGAACTCGAAAGAGTCTTTCCAAATACAGTCTAGAAAGAGCACATGCTGGTCTGAAGATTGCTCCAGAGAGTGAGGGCCATGGGGTGAGTGAGACAAAGCAGAGAGTGAGGGCCATGGGGTGAGTGAGACAAAGCAGAGAGTGAGGGCCATGGGGTGAGTGAGACAAAGCAGAGAGTGTGGTGAGAAAAAAGTGGAGAGAGAAGAGTGGACTCACCACATCCACCTGCACCAGCAGCACCCTGAGAGAGAAGCTGTTCCCCAGCACCTTCAGACGCTCATGGATGTAGTTGGGGTTCAGGTTATGATAGCGCACACTGTGTGTGTGAGAGAGGGAGAGAGAGAGAGAATAAGACACACACATGCAAACAAACACACACCTGAGAGAGAGACAGCACAGGCAGTCCGTCCAAGACCACGTGCACGCACACACACACACACACACACACACACACACACACACACACACACACAACACACACACACACACACACACACACCTGAGAAAGAGAGCACATGTGGTCCGCCCAAGGACATAATCTGGCATCACATCCCCAAACTCCCAGGGGACACTCCTCACAAACTTCAGAATAGGGTTTCCTCTCTGAGGAGACACACACACACACACACACACAGAAAAAACAAAGTTGCAGTGTATGAGGTCAAAGACTGTATGGTTGTAAAGGCCTGTAAAATATGTATCACTGTGAGAATGTGTTTGTGTGGCCTGGACTCAGCAACTATGATGCTACTTTTCGACCACAGCAGTAGGGCCTAATAGTGATACTGTGACAGCAGTAGTGTGTGTGTGTGTTTGTGTGTGTTTGTGTGTGTGTGTGTGTACCTGTCGGGGACTGACAATGATGCTGCTTCCAGACCCCAGTAAATACGGAGGGACACTCTGTCCTTCCTCTGACCTTTGACCTTCCTCCTGTTTTTGCATCTCCTCCTCCTTATCATCACCCGTTACCATGGCAGCAACTATAGCCCTCCCCCCTCCGCTCCCCTCTGCCTGTTCCGGAGTTTTCCCTGACCCCCCCTCATTGGAGGTGGCAGGGGGACGGACTGGCGCCTCACCTCTCCCCTGAGTGCCCCCTCTCAGGCCCCCCTCTGTGTACTCCCCTTCCTGTGCAGGCAGTGCTGGACCACCTTTGCTCTGGATGATGAACTGAGCGTAGGACAGCGACTGACCGCTGGACTGAGGCGCTGCCGCAGATCCTTCCGGATTTTTCTGAGCACCAGAGGATGAGGCTTTGAACAGCGGTCGAACCTGCACCATCAGAAAAGAAGCTACATCAAACTTATTAACTCTGAACTCCACATGTAGCCTGATTTCACTAAATATAACCTGTCTCAAATGTCTTTCAAATTGACCTCGTATTAGGTTTGATGTAAAGAGAAAGAAAAGCACGTATAACGTTACAGGATCTCGTATCGTTAAGTAGGTGCAAACAACACCGAACTAGGCCCTGTTCCTTTCCTGATGACAGTTAACAGAGCAAAGGAGAAATGTCAGATGGTCGATGCTTGCCATTAACGTGTAAACCCGAGTGAGACAGAATTAACGTTAGCTGAATCCGCGACTAGATCAATGAGTGTGAGAGAATTAACGTTAGCTGGATCCGCGACTAGATCAATGAGTGTGAGAGAATTAACGTTAGCTGGATCCGCGACTAGATTCATGAATACCATAGCATATAACGTTACTGCTAGTTAGAGACTCCTTCGAGTTTCTCGGTAACATTTCGTCGGTGCCTCATCTCGTAACGTTAACGTTACGCCAAGCCTGCACAACAAAACGACTAAAACGATGAAACGAGTAAACTTCAGCATTACATAGTTTCCAAACAGACTTACCGGCGGTCTTTCTTTAGTGAAAGCTGAGTCATCTAAATTAATATTGAACCTTTTCTTCTCCATATTCCTCTAAACAAACACGACTCAAATGATTAGGCTGGCGACATATTTTGGTTTTCTTACTCTGTGATCTTCTAAGGTAACGTGGATGCATTGTTGATGTTACATCGCCCCCTGTCGTCGTGGGGCCCACATAAGAGGTAAGCGCCCATCATCTTAGTCAACTACTCAACTAGTCAACTATTTCTCTGACTGCATTCAGTAGTCATTGAGGGAGAAAATCAAGGAAAAAATGGGAAGACCCTTGGGGAAGATACAGTATCTTCTGAGGTATCTTATGAGGTACAATTAGATCAGGTAAGAGATGGTGAGGGAGAGGAGGTGAGAGAGAGCTATGTGGAACTGTTAATCACTGAAGCAGAGAGAAACCTGATGAAGATCATCCTGCCTGAACTACTGAGAGACAAGCGGATAGTAATCAGAAACTGGGAGTTACGCCAGATGAGAAAAGAGATGAGCACATTAGAACAGAAGTTTTCTACAATTTCTGCAATATATTATATATATTCCTCAGAAATAAACCCCATCAAGAAGCCATTGATTCATTCCTCAACAGTATCAATTTACCACAACTCAATGAAACCCAAATAAATAAACTAGAATCACCCGTTAGTCTAGACAAACTGTTTGCTGCTCTTAAACGCATGCCCAACAATAAAGCACCAGGTCCGGATGGCAGCCCTGCTGAGTTCTACAAACCATTCTGGTCCACTTTGGCCCCACTTTTCATCAGGATGATTAATGAGCCAAAACAAAAATCAAGTCTTCCAGTCAGCACCACCACAGCCACAATTTCACCCCTCCTCTAGCCCAATAAGGACCCGATAAAGCCATCCAGCTATCACCCGATTTCCCTACTCAATGCAGACAATAAAATCATAGCTAAAGCGTTAGCACATAGGTTAGAAGAGGTCTCGCCATCCATTATCCACCCGGATCAAATTGGCTTCATCAAAGGTAGAATCTCATTCTCCAATGTCCCACAGATTATTCATAATGTAACAACATAATGTACTACGCCTCAACCATAGATGAAAATACCATCATAGCAACTCTAGATGCAGAAAAAGCTTTTGACAGGGTAAACTGGAAGTTCCTGTTTTCCACATTAGGGAGGTTTGGTTTTGGGGAATCATTCATTAATTGGATTAAAATTCTTTACGCATAACCTTCAGCCACAGTGATCACCACTGGACTAACATCACCTAGTTTCACTCTACACCAGGGGACTAGACAAGGATGCCCACTCTTCCCCTCACTATTTACCATCCGGATCTCAGACTTGCCTTTCTGTGGTCAGTCAATCAAAAAACATCCAAACTTCAAAGCACCAGCAATATCATCCAGTGTGTAGTCTGGATGGTGGAAGTTTTATCACATTACAAATTCACCTCTAAAACCATTGAAACTCACCCCTATCACCATCATAACTCACCCCTATCACCATCGAAACTCACCCCTATCACCACCATAACTCACCCCATCACCATCATAACCCACCCCTATCACCATCGAAACTCACCCCATCACCATCGAAACTCACCCCTATCACCATCATAACCCACCCCTATCACCATCATAACTCACCAGTGAATGTTGTATGAATGCAGATGTGTGCAATATGGTTGATCTGTTTTTGCATTGTGTATTATGTGTATGCTGCTGGACACCTTCATTTCGTTCAGGATCAATAAAGTAACTCTACTCTACTCTACTCTACTCTACTCATGACAGAAAACTGGTCTCTGTTGCTCATTTGGTCCAAAAGCATGGCATCAAGAGTAAACACTTCTTAGAATATTTCCAGATTAAATCAACTATCCAAGCAAAAATTAATAGCCAGACGGCTAACCCAGACATCCCCCCACTAATCTTGGAATTGATTAACATACCCTCCCCCCAAAAATTCTTTCCAAAATACACAAAATTATATCTCACTCAGAAAAAACTTTAAGCCTTCCATATCACAAATGGGAATCAGACTTGTCTATTACTTCCAGTGCCAGCTTCCGGACCCAAATGTGTAAAAACATCAGAACCCACACATACACATACATTCACACACACATTCACACTTCCTCGCATTGCACTCTGATTAATCATTTTTGGATAAACGTCACAGAATCACTCACTACCATCTTTGGCTGTCACATCCCAGCAACCCCTTCCCTATGCATACTAGGAGATACATCTGCAACCAGTCTAAACACCACAAACAGTAAAATCCTGCTAGTAGCACTAACTAGCGCTAACTATCACCAAGAAAACAATCCTCATTGAAGCAAATCAAGGAACACTGTACACATTACCCATTACCCTGTTAACTGATTATATATCATTGGACAACCCATCCACTCCCAACTTAAACAACACTCAGGATACACCCTCCCCTTGGTCATCTTTCATCACCTACTTACAGACATGACCTGACCCTCTGTGCCTGAGATCCTATCTTAACTCCACAGCCACATATCCCTCATCATATCTACACCGACATGTCCCTCCTTATCTCTAATATATAGCCATATATATTAGGTAGGGGGATGGAAGCTGGAACATTTTTTTCCTTCCCACTCCTTCATCCCTCCCTTTTTCCCCTCTTCTCCTCACTTTACCCTCCCTACATCACCTGTTTCGGTTCTACCTGAGTCTCTGGGATGTCTTGGACGGTCCAATCTGGGTTGGATGTCTGGTGGGACTGGCGTTGGTTGGTGGTCCTGATGGTATTCGTGGTTTCGGGGTCCCCTCAACACCCACCCACACCTCACCCCGACACACACACACACACACACACACACACACACACACACACACACACACACACACACACACACATATACACCTACCAGGGCAAGGGAGGCATGTATGTGGATGCCTCTGCAGGTATATCACTGCACGCCTCGCTCCTTTTAATGCAAATACACATCAGAGGTGACATATAACTATGATTACCTAGGGTGAATGTGGTGTGCAGGTGAAGATCTGCTCATCCATTTCTTTTAGTGCAGTACAAATTAGAGAAGGCACATTTTTCCATAGCCACTCAAACATAGGAAGTTTGGTGTGTTGTGTGGAGGGTGTGAAAGATGGAGCCTTGGGGGTTGGGGGACCCTGGGCCATGCTGGACACAGCGCCTCCCCTCATATATTCACTCACACACACACAGGCACACACTGTCACAAACACCTATACGCTGTCCCACCACCCTTAACTCAACTCCCAAACTCCTCCCAATCCCCAGCCCACAGGACAGAAGTCTCAGAGTCTCAGATATCAGACACCTGAAGATATGAGTCTCTCCACAGGACAGAAGTCTCAGAGTCTCAGATATCAGACACCTGAAGATATGAGTCTCTCCACAGGACAGAAGTCTCAGAGTCTCAGACAAGATAAGACGCTAAAAAAGAAGAATGTCCACAGAGAATATGGGATGCTCAGATGCAGTCTATGAGAGGGGAACAAAATTATCCATAGATATGAATGATGTCTAAATATGGATGTCTGTCTCATGTAATTAGATATATTATCTGTATTTTACGGACAGCAAACATTATACAGTATTTATTTTGTACAATAACACTAGAGTTCTCATTACTGATGTGTATTGTATGAAATTACATTATTCATGACCGTGCTTGAATTGATGTATAGGGTGTGTAAATAGTAAGTTACAGATAGAAATAGATATGTAAGATGTATGTGTCATGTGTGATTCCTTGCATTTTACAGAAATATCAAATGTGCATCACATCAATGTGTAGATGTGTGTGTGACAGAGAGAGATTCACCATCACCAGTCCTGTGTGTTATATTCTATCTGATCTCTAGAGGGTGCTAGAGATATGAAATTGAAAATGGGTCCTCTCAGTTAAAAAAAGAAAACATGAAGCACACATGCAGAGGGCCCTCAGAGAGAGGGAGCTGCAGCTACAGCAAACACGTGCTACTTCAGACTGTAGTAAACTACAGCAAGGTGCATTACTCAAAGATGCTACTTCAGACTGTAGTAAACTACAGCAAGGTGCATTACTCAAAGATGCTACTTCAGACTGTAGTAAACTACAGCAAGGTGCATTACTCAAAGATGCTACTTCAGACTGTAGTAAACTACAGCAAGGTGCATTACTCAAAGATGCTACTTCAGACTGTAGTAAACTACAGCAAGGTGCATTACTCAAAGATGCTACTTCAGACTGTAGTAAACTACAGCAAGGTGCATTACTCAAAGATGCTACTTCAGACTGAAGTAAACTACAGCAAGGTGCATTACTCAAAGATGCTACTTCAGACTGTAGTAAACTACAGCAAGGTGCATTACTCAAAGATGCTACTTCAGACTGTAGTAAACTACAGCAAGGTGCATTACTCAAAGATGCTACTTCAGACTGTAGTAAACTACAGCAAGGTGCATTACTCAAAGATGCTACTTCAGACTGAAGTAAACAACAGCAAGGTGCATTACTCAAAGATGCTACTTCAGACTGAAGTAAACTACAGCAAGGTGCATTACTCAAAGATGCTACTTCAGACTGTAGTAAACTACAGCAAGATGCATTACTCAAAGATGCTACTTCAGACTGTAGTAAACTACAGCAAGGTGCATTACTCAAAGATGCTACTTCAGACTGTAGTAAACTACAGCAAGGTGCATTACTCAAAGATGCTACTTCAGACTGTAGTAAACTACAGCAAGGTGCATTACTCAAAGATGCTACTTCCTGAGCACAGGAGTGGGTCTTCTGCATTACAAACTGGAATGTGTTCAGGCAGAGAAAATGATACTTGTCATTTATTTTGAAGGTTTTTTTTTCATTTATTTTGGCATCAGTAAACATGTTTAAGAAATAAATAGCACAGAACCCTGATAGCCAGTGTGAAACAGTCAGAACATCAGACACAAGCACAAAATCTAACAGCAAACATGAGACACACAGAGAGAACTGAGTTTACTGTGGAGAGTAGGACCAAACCTCCTGAACATGTAAGATGAGTCCAAAACTACTGAACATGTAAGACTAGTCCAAACCTACAGGACATACAAGATGAGTCCCAAACCTACTGGACATGTAAGATGAGGTCTCTGCTTGGCATCTTGAAGTGAGCAGGACAGAAAAGAAGTAGTTCGGCATCACTGAGAGTCTAAAACAAGAAAGGACATGGAAGTAAGCTCAGAAAGCGGAGTGAATTCTGGGAAGACTCATTCGGGATGATGACATTCAGCACCCGCTTGTCATCAGCACCATGACATTCAGCACCTGGTTGCATTTAGTACTGCAATGTCCACTTCAGAACCTTTACAGGTCATCACTACTGCATAGATTCAGTACAGTAACGTTCACCTCAGGACCTTTACACAACATCACTGCTGTATTCGTTTTTGTGTTTAATCTACATTTCAGGATGGTTTATGATCCAAAAAAGGAATAAGGTATTGGGAACTAGAGGTGCTGTTTGTGTGAAGGCACATATTGACCTGCATAGTTTTGCATAACCAAACGTCTTTGGTCACAAATGTGCAACGTTGCATTTTCTATGTATCTTGACAATTTCCATCTTGTGCTATCCTTAAACAGGCTTCTCAGATACATTCACCCTGATCTTGCATAAAAAACACCCGAAAACACGCTTCCACAATCATGTAAATCACACATACAAACCATCATTGTTTACATTTCCCTGAAAGGATCAAGGTGCTATTCCCCATTGCAGTATGTGCTAAACCAGCAGCTGACTGGTTTTCTCCAAAACAGTGAATATCTTCTCTTTGGGCTGTTCTTATGTCCTCCATGCTTGATGAGGGCTGTGTAAAATATCTAACTGCACACAGTTACACGTCACTGGACTGTCTGTCACGTGCTCTCTGTGGGCATAATTTTCCCATGTGGTTAGCTGGGTGCTTTTCAGTCGTTTGTTAGTTCTACAAATGACTTAAGTCTGTCGCTTACACATGAGGCCAGTTGCACATTCTAGTATCAGACATAAAGTGGACATAGAATGGATTAATAGAGTATTGTACCTTGTTCTCTGGTGTTAAAATAGAATGTTTAACTTTAATTTATCAAAAATACAATTTTACAAACCTAATTCAAATCTTATATTTAGGCTGTGTAATGAAATGGTCCTTTTGGCTAAATGGCGCCCTCTTTGGCAACCACAATTGCCACAATTAAACTCCAATGGCTTTGTACTATTTGACATCACTTTTAGACTTTGTTCTAGTTCACCCATGTTTTAATGGCTATTCTTAAAGGGATTATCTGGAGTGATTCAACCTGTGGCCCTACTGTTTCATGTTGCCAAGTGCTTTCAGTAGGTAAGAGAATTACAGAATTTCATGCCAGGTAGACCAAATAGCGAGCGGCAGCCAACGCTAACTGATGAGGGCATGAGTGTTAGCTGCCAGTTCACAAACTCGGTCTACGTTGCATTAATTGCTGTCATTCTGATACTCACTGACAGCACTCGGCAGCCTCAAAGAACAGGGATATGACCTGATTGGCTCTCCATTTTTGCTTTAAGTTCAAGATGTCACATGAGGGAGGGCACAACAATGCTACGTGTTCATGGTAGCGTTCTGATCAAGCACAACCTCTGCTAATCCTCAAAGCCAGGGCAAAAATGTTTCCCATTCTACGCTTCCTTTAAGTCTTTCTACGTTTCCTTTAAGTCATTTGCAAAATGCGCTCAGGCTGAAAAGTGCACCGCTAAGCACTTTTTTGCACTTAAGCACATGGGAGAATCCCACCCAGTGCGAGTGCACGCATTGCTATAGTCTTGATAGGAAACTTATGTAGGACAAAGAAACAAACACAGACATAAAGCTACTGTAGGTTGTGCATTGGCATTGAACTTCAAGGCTTCAGAGAGTTCTTGAAGAAGAAACACTATAAAAATAGAAGCAAAAAAGCCCTCAAAACCCACACACAGGACCGAAACACACACATGTGTACAGCTGGATTTGTCCAAGCAGAGGAGACAGAAGCAGGAGTGTGTCAGACAGTGTGTTCTGCAATGCAATTGCCCATTGCCAACCAACTACATTGCTAACCGGTTAGCAATTATGGTGTCAAAATGGACGTCTCTGCAGGCGACGGAACTGAGCTAATAGGAAGTCATGCTAACTACTAAGAGCTATCAGCTAACAGTGATACTACGCAGTCTAGGTGACTGAGCTTAGCTCGATGCAATTGGAAACCACATTAACTGCTAACAGCCATACTAGCCTGTCCAGATGAGCTAGCTGGATGTAACTGGTAACTATGCTAGGTAACAGTGAGGGTGATGATAGCCCATCTCAGGTGGATTGTTTCTTTATGGCCTCAAGAATTTTTGTTCTTTCATGTCTGCTTTGGTTTGTGTCAATGTGTGTGTGTGTGTGTGTGTGTGTGTGTGTGTGTGTGTTTGAGTACAGGTTTGTGTATCTGTGTGTGATAGGATGTTTAGACAGAGTGTATCACACCGCAAGTTCATCCTGCCATCCTGCCGTGCACATTTGCTGATGATAGAGCTGGTCTTGGTTTGTGTGTGTGTGTGTGTGTGTGTGTGTGTGTGTGTGTGCGCGCGCACATCACACAGCCAAGTCGTCCTGCTGTACACGTCCGCTACTCTTAGCGCTGGTCTTGGTTTGTATGTGTGTGTGGTGTGTGTGTGTGTGTTTATGTATCACACAGCCAGGTCATCCTGTCGTACTCGTCCGCTGCTGGTAGCGCTGGTCTTGCTGAGCCGCCTCTTGTCCTTCAGCAGAGCTGCATGGAGCAGGGCGGGACTGGAGCTAGGGGAAGGGCAGCCATTGGGCTGTCCGCTGGAGAGGCCGTTGCTGATTGGCTGCTGGTAGGTCATGCGCAGGAAGTCAGGGGTGTGTGCAGGCTCCATGTGTCTCTCGGTGGCCATGTTAGCCGAGTTCTGCTGCAGGGCCAAGCTCGTGCTGAAGGGCTGGCAGGAAGGGGACAGGGTGTGTGTGTGAGAGAGAGTGTGTGTGTGTGTCGGCGCTGTGGGATGAAGGTGAGGGTGATGAGGATGAGGATGATGTCCAGACACCAGAGAGCTGCGCGACGCCGCCAGGCACTGGTGGAAATCCGGTGGGGGCGTGCACCCGGGAGAGGGGCGGGAAGGGGGCGTGTCCACGCGCTCCATCATCCCCATGGTGCCGGTCACCGTGGCGCTGGGGATAGCTACGGCCGTGCTCCTGTTGTCAGTGTTAGCACTAGCGTGCTGAAGAGCCTGCTTGGCAGCGTAGGTCCTGAGGCAGCCTTTGAGCTGCTTCCAGCCCAGGTGGTGGAGCTCCAGCACGCTGAGGAAGAGTGAGACACCGGCCACGGCCAGCATGAACACGATGAAGATGTTCTTCTCGGTGGGGCGCGACATGTAGCAGTCCACCGTGTTCTTGCAGGGCGGCGTGGTGCACTTGTACTCTGCCCGGAGGAAGACGCCGTACATCATGTACTGCACCACGATGAAGCCCACCTCCATCACCGTGCGGATCAGGATGCTCAGCACGTACGTCTGGAGCAGGGCTCCCCGCAGACGGATCTTTCCGGAACCCTCTCCCACACCTCCTCCTCCTCCCTCGTACTCCTTCTTCTCCAAGTACTCCTTCTCGCCTCCTTTGCCTCCTCCTCCTCCTGTGTTAGAGTCTGCATCTCCCTGGGCCTCGGCGCGCTCCCTCTCCTCCTGCTCCTTGCGCCTCCTCTTCTCCTCCATACGGACGGAGTGCATGGCATGGCCCATGTAGATGAGAGAGGGCGTGGACACAAAGACAATCTGCAGCACCCAGTAGCGGATATGAGCGATGGGGAAGGCGGCATCGTAACAGACGTTCTCGCAGCCGGGCTGCAGCGTGTCGCACATGAAGTCAGACTGCTCATCTCCCCAGCTGGACTCGGCGGCTGTGCCCAGAACCAGGATGCGGAAGATGAAGAGGACGGTCAGCCACACCTTGCCCACCGAGGTGGAATGCTCCTGAACCTCTTCTAGAATGTTTCCTAGCAGACTCCAGTCACCCATCTCCACTCAGGACTCAGAGAACAGGGATCTGGAACATAGGGAAAAGAACGAGAGAGTTTTACTTAAAGGAGACTTAAACGGGACACAGAATGGATGAATGGAGTATTGTACCATGTTCTCTGATGTCAAAATAGAACATAAGCTCAAGTGCAATGTTACAAGCCCAGTTAAAACTTTATATTTAAGCTCGGTAATGAAATGGACCTTTTGGCTAAATAGCACCCTCTTTGGCAAACACACTTAAAATGCACAATTACATTATCACATCACATAATTAAATCATCTGACATCACATGTAGGCATTCTTCTCATCTGCCCATGTTTTAATATTTCTAAAGCCAAGATTTTTATATGAAGGAGGACACAACCATGCCTCATGTTCATGAAGCTCTTTGGCCATCTACAACCTCTCCTAATTCATCAAAGCCAAGACAAAAATGGTTTTCCATTCTGTGTCTCCTTAGAATATCAGAATTGAGATCAGGGATATATGGGAGAGGAGACAGCAAGAGGTTAATTTAGGACAATATGAATTGAGATCAGCAATCTGGGCTATGGAGGTGAGACAGAAAGAGTTGTATTTATGACAATATCAAAATTTAAGCAAGGATTTGCACATTGCAAAGTCAGTATGATCTGCCTATCTGGGGTTATAGATATCCTACTCAAGGTCATGTGATCAGGCACTAACCAATCAAGCCACATGTCTGAGGGTCCATGGAAGGGGGGGAGGGCTGCTCAAGGTCATGTGACCTGGAAGGCCATGGGAGAATATCCACTGTTTTTAGTACCAGAGGGCCTGATTGCTTGGCACTCTCTCAGCCCTTCTCTGTCTCTCTCTCTGTGCCAATGTGTGTGTGTGTGTGTGTGTGTGTGTGTGTGTGTGTGTGTGTGTGTGTGTGTGTGTGTGTGTGTGTGTGTGTGTGTGTGTGATTGACAGGCACTCCAGGGTTTTGAGAGTCTTGGTCTGGGACTTGCATGTTTTCCCAAAACAAGCATCTCCTTCATTAGGCCTCCCTGGCAACCCATAAGGCTATGAGGGGTCAGACTTGCCCTAAATGCACACACACACACACACACACACACACACACACACATACACACACACACACACACTCACTCTTTCTCTCAGGGTCTGACTTGCATTGAACCACAAAACTGAACTTCACTAGAGGTGAAGGACTGAACTTCTGTCACGACTAAGCCCCTTAGCGCATGCATGCACACACACACACACACACACACACACACACACACACACACACACACACACACACACACACAGGACAAGGCCAGGTCCTGAGAAAGAAACCATGCTCTGACACACATTTCACTAGCCAGTCTAGAGCAAAGGCAGCTGTTGTCTGAATAGGTCGGTCTATGTGTGTGTGTGTGTGTGTGTGTGTAAAGGACAGGCGGTGAAATGCTATATTAGTCTCATGTCCTGTCAAAAAAGGGTCACAAATGTCACACACTCACACACATACACAGACAGAGATGGAGGGAGAGAGAGAGAGAGAGAGACAAAGTGACAACTCACGATATACTTGAAGACCTGAATGTGAACAGTGAAAACAAAGAAATCAGATAACAATACACTAGCCACTAGCTATCATCATGGAACAGATGGATGATATCTCTGTCTTTGTCTCTGTGTCCATCACTATCTACCTATCTATCTATCTATCTATCTATCTATCTATCTATCTATCTATCTATCTATCTATCTGTCTATGTCTATCTGTTTATCTATCTGTCTATCTATCTGTCTATCTATCTATCTATCTATCTATGTCTATCTATCTATCTATCTGTCTATCTATCTATGTCTATCTGTCTATCTATGTCTATCTATCTATCTATCTATCTATCTATGTCTATCTGTCTATGTCTATCTGTCTATCTATGTCTATCTATCTATCAGGATGTTACACCATGGTTTCCCCCACTGTACAGATGACCAGTACTCCTATTGATCAGGTTTGCAATGACTCCTCTGTAGAGTAGTACTCATAGGGTCTGAGGTGCTGCAGTCCTGGCGTAGCCTCAGGGAAGTAACTGTGGTACTACTAAGGTCCTGTCTTGCCCTCATGCACCCATTGAACCTCTGTGATGCCAAGGGATTTAGTCTTCTCTATGGCTCCTGATGCTCGTAGTACACTCACACACACATGCACAAAATAACGCACAATATCCCATCTGTCATTGCTCCGAGTCCTTCATTCCTCACTGGATTATGGGATCCCGTAAGTGCTGTCACACACACACACACACACACACTGGTGAGCGCGACAGGAATAAAACACATGTCTAGTGTGTGACAGGTCCTGGGCACTCTCATGCATCACTCCTAATATGGTGTTTGAGGGAGACCAGATTGATTTTCTTCCCGAAAACCAGCCTGTCAGCACATTGCAGAGAACACACACACACACACACATGCACACACACATCTCAGTTCAGAGATATAATCGACCAGTGGGCAGGTGTTACTGGAGACATGTTCAATCAGGTTGAGAAAGACTCACCGATGGAATAGAGTCATGAGAGATATGTCAGCCACTGGAATGAAGTCAGAGATATATCAGTCCATAACATAGAGATAGGTCAGCCAATGGAATGGAGTCAGAGATATATCAGTCAGTGACAGGGAGATATATCAGCCAATGGAATGGAGTCAGAGATATATCAGTCCATGACATGGAGATATGTCAGCCACTGGAATGAAGTCAGAGACATATCAGTCCATGACATGGAGGTAGGTCAGCCAATGGAATGAAGTCAGAGATATATCAGTCAATGACATGGAGATATATCAGCCACTGGAATGAAGTCAGAGATATATCAGTCCATGACATGGAGGTAGGTCAGCCAATGGAATGAAGTCAGAGATATATCAGTCAATGACATGGAGATATATCAGCCACTGGAATGAAGTCAGAGATATATCAGTCCATGACATAGAGATAGGTCAGCCAATGGAATGGAGTCAGAGATATATCAGTCCATGACATAGAGATAGGTCAGCCAATGGAATGGAGTCAGAGATATATCAGTTCATGACATAGAGATAGGTCAGCCAATGGAATGGAGTCAGAGATATATCAGTCCATGACATAGAGATATATCAGCCAATAGAACTGAGTCAGAGATATATCAGTCCATGACATGGAGATATATCAGCCAATGGAATGGAGTCAGAGATATATCAGTCAATGACATGGAGATAGGTCAGCCAGTGGAACGGAGTCAGAGATATATCAGTCAATGACATGGAGATATATCAGCCAATGGAATGGAGTCAGAGATATATCAGTCAATGACATGGAGATAGGTCAGCCAGTGGATTGGAGTCAGAGATATATCAGTCAATGACATGGAGATATATCAGTGGAATGGAGTCAGAGATATATCAGTCAATGACATGGAGATATATCAGCTAGTGGAATGGAGTCAGAGATATATCAGTCAATGACATGGAGATAGGTCAGCCAGTGGATTGGAGTCAGAGATATATCAGTCAATGACATGGAGATATATCAGTGGAATGGAGTCAGAGATATATCAGTCAATGACATGGAGATATATCAGCTAGTGGAATGGAGTCAGAGATATATCAGTCAATGACATGGAGATAGGTCAGCCAGTGGATTGGAGTCAGAGATATATCAGTCAATGACATGGAGATATATCAGTGGAATGGA
>PYXC01001941.1:45000-52500 GCA_015244755.2 Tenualosa ilisha | reverse complement strand
AAGTGTGCATAGATACTGTACATACACACACACACACAAAATATTAAGGTGACTGAGTTCTTTATCTCCTCTCGGTTGAACAGCTTCCACATGAAATGCCTAGAACACAGAGCTCCTCTCCCACCCAGTGTGTGTGTGTGTGTGTGTGTGTGTGTGTGTGTGTGTGTGTGTGTGTGTGTGTGTGTGTGTGTATGTGTATGTGTATGTGTGTGTGTGTGTGTGTGAGAGAGGGAGAGAGAGAGAGATGGGGCAGTGTGTGTGTGTGTGTGTGTGTGTGTGTGTGTGTGCATGAAAGAGAGAGAGAGAGATGGGGCAGTGTGTGTGTGTTGGCAGGGCCAAACGGAAACCTTTTGTTAACCTGAGCTCAGCAGCAGCAGGAACAGAGATGCCAACACACTGGCATATTCACATATACAACTGCTTTACTTCAACGTGTGTGTGTGTGTGTGTGTGTGTGTGTGTGTGTGTGTGTATGTGTGAAAGAGAGAGAGGGAGAGAGAGAGACAAGAGACTGTCAGAGAGAGTGTGTATGTTCGCATCAGCCTGCCCTAGTTAGTAAAACGTGCAAGTGTATGTAAGAGAGAGAAAGAGAAAATATGAGAAATATGATTCTATTCATCATGTTTTTTTTTCTCTTTGTCATTTTCATCTATTATGTTTGCTCTGTTTGTTATTGCTGTAGTCTTTGAGTTACATGCAGGTGTCTTTCGTAGAAATGATTACGTGTTTGCCAAGGATAAATGTCTAACAGGACTTCTGCTACTACTTGGCTGAGATGGGCTTGCAGCGTCCATGTGAGGACTCAGGCCGAGCCTACCTGCTGCTGTGGCCTTTCCAGAACTGGACTGCTGAGGGAGCGTCTCCCTGGGGACTTTGGGGACCGTCTGTAAAGATATGGATCACTGGGCAGATGTGCTGTGTCATCTTCCACTGTTTGAGATGGTCTCTGTGCTCCCGTGTGATAGTCAATGTTTGATGAGGGATGTACCGTAGCGCACCCTACACCTCTGTCCCTGTGATAGTCAGTGTTTGATGAGGGATGTACCGTAGCGCACCCTACACCTCTGTCCCTGTGATAGTCAGTGTTTGATGAGGGATGTACCGTAGCGCACCCTACACCTCTGTCCCTGTGATAGTCAGTGTTTGATGAGGGATGTACCGTAGCGCACCCTACACCTCTGTCCCTGTGATAGTCAGTGTTTGATGAGGGATGTACCGTAGCGCACCCTACACCTCTGTCGCTAGCGGGCTACTTGGGAGCTAGTCAGCCTTCAGCCTGCAAAACAGAAGCCTTGAGCCGCACCTCGTGATTTTGTTTCTTCCTGAACTCCACGGACTTAACGTTAACGTGCTGGTAGTGTTCCGGGACATTCTGCCAGGCGAAACACCTTATTGAGTGCTCATGCTGCCTTGTCTGTGCGCTTTGAGTGGCCTTAGAGCTAAGAAACATGGTATATAAATAAATACTTACTTTGAGCACATAGCGTGTATGCGTGTGTGTGTGTGTGTGTGTGTGTGTGTGTGTGTGTGTGTGTGTGTGTTAGCACTCTCAGGGACTGTTTTTCCATAAGAGGACGTAAGAGTTGCTTGGCACTACTCGGACCCCTCTGGGTTGTAAATATTTACAGCTGTTCACCAAGGCCCTTTCCTCACACACACACACACACAGAAACACACACGCACCCCAACCCTGTCACTAACACATCCTACTTAAACAGTGCCACTCACCCAACTGCAGCCTGAGTTGACTTCTTTATGAATATGAATATAAAACATAATCAGTGTGTTTTTACTGGTCCTGAACTGACTTCTTTATAAATATGAATATAAAACATAATCAGTGTGTTTTTACTGGCCCTGAACTGACTTCTGTATAAATATGAATATAAAACATAATCAGTGTGTTTTTACTGGTCCTGAACTGACTTCTGCATAAATATGAATATAAAACATAATCAGTGTGTTTTTACTGGTCCTGAACTGACTTCTGCATAAATATGAATATAAAACATAATCAGTGTGTTTTTACTGGTCCTGAACTGACTCCTTTATGAATATGAATATAAAACATAATCAGTGTGTTTTTACTGGTCCTGAACTGACTTCTGCATAAATATGAATATAAAACATAATCAGTGTGTTTTTACTGGTCCTGAACTGACTTCTGCATAAATATGAATATAAAACATAATCAGTGTGTTTTTACTGGTCCTGAACTGACTCCTTTATGAATATGAATATAAAACATAATCAGTGTGTTTTTACTGGTCCTGAACTGACTTCTGCATAAATATGAATATAAAACATAATCAGTGTGTTTTTACTGGTCCTGAACTGACTTCTGCATAAATATGAATATAAAACATAATCAGTGTGTTTTTACTGGTTCATGATGGGGATGAATTTGGACTTCATGTTAATATCTACTGCTAGATTAGATGTGTCACTCTGGCTTGGATAGATTAGTATTGCTCTTATTGAGGCAATGGTGATATATTAGATGTGCGCTGATGTTACTGAGGTAAAGTCACTCTGGCAGTGATATGTTAGATCTGTATAGTTGTAATACTGCAGTCAGTTGAGACAGACACACCATCAGTTTGACACAGGCAGCATCACCCTGAGGAGGGCCCGGGACCACACACTCTACATAACATCAATGGCTGACTTGAAGTTCAAGTTTCAGCAGTCTGCACGGTGCTGTTTGTGTGTGCGTGTGTGTGTGTGTGTGTGTGTGTGTGTGCGTGCACACCCTTTCTTGATGTCACGTGTGACCTGACACACTTACCGAACAGCAACTGTTTAGGCATTCCTAAGATGGCTATGGGACTGTGTGCGTGTCTCTGTGTGTGACGGTGAATGTGTGTGTATGTGTGTGACAGGGTACGTGTGTGTATGTGTGTGACTGGGCACGTGTGTGTATGTGTATATCTGTCTTAGTTGTCTGTGGTCTTTCATTTCTGTTGATGGGTTTATTCTATGTGTGTGTGTGTGCAGTTCAGCCTAACTAAAAATACATAAACACACACACACGCACGCTTGTACACACACACACACACACACACACACACACACACACACACACACACACACACATATCCATTCCTAATGGAATATACAGCACTCCATATAACAAACAGTGTTCCTCTACAACAGGTGGAATAAAGTGACTGACACACACACACACACACACACACATGCGCGCACATACATACACACACACACACACACATGCGCGCAAATACATTACACACACACACACACACACACACACAGATTTTACACAGGCAATGGATAGACTAAGAAAACTATATAGCAGACAAGAAGTTAAGATGTCTGACTATTTCCCCTTTTTATTCCCTGTGATCTGAATTTAACTGAGGCTTAAGTTATTCATTATTTAATATTTCAGAGCAACCCAAATAGTTAAGACATTTTATAGACTGTTCATTGTTTATTTTATAGTGTTTATGTTTATATTATAGACTGTTTATTGTACAAACTGAAAATCATTACTCATATTGCAAGGTTGATGAGTTGGGAGACTGCAGCCCACTGTAGTCATATGTCATATGTAGCTCATTAGTCTCAGACTGCAGCCACTGTAGTCATATGTCATATGTAGCTCATTAGTCTCAGACTGCAGCCCACTGTAGTCATATGTCATATGTAGCTCATTAGTCTCAGACTGCAGCCCACTGTAGTCATATGTCATATGTAGCTCATTAGTCTCAGACTGCAGCCCACTGTAGTCATATGTCATATGTAGCTCATTAGTCTCAGACTGCAGCCACTGTAGTCATATGTCATATGTAGCTCATTAGTCTCAGGACTGCAGCCCACTGTAGTCATATGTATATGTATGTAGCTCATTAGTCTCAGACTGCAGCCCACTGTAGTCATATGTCATATGTAGCTCATTAGTCTCAGACTGCAGCCCACTGTAGTCATATGTCATATGTAGCTCATTAGTCTCAGACTGCAGCCCACTGTAGTCATATGTCATATGTATGTAGCTCATTAGTCTCAGACTGCAGCCCACTGTAGTCATATGTCATATGTAGCTCATTAGTCTCAGACTGCAGCCCACTGTATCATATGTATATGTATGTAGCTCATTAGTCTCAGACTGCAGCCCACTGTAGTCATATGTCATATGTAGCTCATTAGTCTCAGACTGCAGCCCACTGTAGTCATATGTCATATGTAGCTCATTAGTCTCAGACTGCAGCCCACTGTAGTCATATGTATATGTAGCTCATTAGTCTCAGACTGCAGCCCACTGTAGTCATATGTATATGTTATGTAGCTCATTAGTCTCAGACTGCAGCCCACTGTAGTCATATGTCATATGTAGCTCATTAGTCTCAGACTGCAGCCCACTGTAGTCATATGTCATATGTAGCTCATTAGTCTCAGACTGCAGCCCACTGTAGTCATATGTCATATGTAGGTGCTCATTAGTCTCAGACTGCAGCCACTGTAGTCATATGTCATATGTAGGCTCATTAGTCTCAGACTGCAGCCACTGTAGTCATATTTCATGCCAGACTGCAGCCCACTGTAGTCATATGTATATGTATGTAGCTCATTAGTCTCAGACTGCAGCCCACTGTAGTCATATGTCATATGTAGCTCATTAGTCTCAGACTGCAGCCCACTGTAGTCATATGTCATATGTAGCTCATTAGTCTCAGACTGCAGCCCACTGTAGTCATATGTATATGTAGCTCATTAGTCTCAGACTGCAGCCCACTGTAGTCATATGTATATGTATGTAGCTCATTAGTCTCAGACTGCAGCCCACTGTAGTCATATGTCATATGTAGCTCATTAGTCTCAGACTGCAGCCCACTGTAGTCATATGTCATATGTAGCTCATTAGTCTCAGACTGCAGCCCACTGTAGTCATATGTCATATGTAGCTCATTAGTCTCAGACTGCAGCCCACTGTAGTCATATGTCATATGTAGCTCATTAGTCTCAGACTGCAGCCCACTGTAGTCATATGTCATATGTATGTAGCTCATTAGTCTCAGGGAAATTGGTCATAATTTGGTCATAATGGTCATCAAAATGTCACAAAGGTATCTGCTAAATTAAAGACAATGTGAATGACCACAAACAAGACCTAAACACAGACACACACACACACATACACACACACACACACACACATACACACACACACACACACGCACGCACGCACGCACACACACACACACACACACACACACACACAGAGGAATATGTTTGTACCCAGTAGAGCACCTTTAACTGAATACTGTGCTGTGAACTACGGATACAACTGGGTTTGTTCTATTGCTAGTCCCCTATGAGGACAGACAGACACCCCGGACTTTAGCACAGATTCAGTGTTTTACACAGATCACTTTCAAAACACCCCGGACTTTAGCACAGATTCAGTGTTTACACAGATCACTTTCAAACACCCGGACTTTAGCACAGATTCAGTGTTTAACAGATCACTTTCAAACACCCCGGACTTTAGCACAGATTCAGTGTTTACACAGATCACTTTCAAACACCCCGGACTTTAGCACAGATTCAGTGTTTAAACAGATCACTTTCAAACACCCCGGACTTTAGCACAGATTCAGTGTTTAAACAGATCACTTTCAAAACCCCGGACTTTAGCACAGATTCAGTGTTTAAACAGATCACTTTCAAACACCCCGGACTTTAGCACAGATTCAGTGTTTAAACAGATCACTTTCAAACACCCCGGACTTTAGCACAGATTCAGTGTTTACACAGATCACTTTCAAACACCCCGGACTTTAGCACAGATTCAGTGTTTACACAGATCACTTTCAAACACCCCGGACTTTAGCACAGATTCAGTGTTTACACAGATCACTTTCAAACACCCCGGACTTTAGCACAGATTCAGTGTTTAAACAGATCACTTTCAAACACCCCGGACTTTAGCACAGATTCAGTGTTTAAACAGATCACTTTCAAACACCCTGGACTTTAGCACAGATTCAGTGTTTAAACAGATCACTTTCAAACACCCCGGACTTTAGCACAGATTCAGTGTTTACACAGATATTTTTTAAATGTTTAGTTGGGAGACTGAACATGTAAGATGTAACAGTGCAATGTATTGAATGTGTGAACAAAATGTTGTGTGTGTGTGTGTTGCTTTTCCCCTAATGACAGCTGACTCAGCTTATAATAATTAATTTTTTAAATGTAACTTTAATTCATCCATATCAATACAATTATGATTTATAGTTATAAAAATAATCGAATACCAAGTAGCAAACTAGCATTATAAAACACCAAACTAGTATTATAAAACTCCAAACTAGTATTATAAAACTCCAAACTAGTATTATAAAACTCCAAACTAGTATTATAAAACACCAAACTAGCATTATAAAACTCCAAACTAGTATTATAAAACTCCAAACTAGTGTTATAAAACTCTGCTTAACAACCTCTGAGGACACACACAAGAAACACACATGCACACACACTCTCTCTCTCACACACACACAAACACACACATATACACAGATTCAAAGCAGAGCTCCCAGGCCCCCATCGTCTTGGTAGAGAGCCAGAGCCCAGTGGCTCTGTATAGGTTCAGCACTCAGTACAGACACACACACACACACAGTTCAGAGGAGACCCGAGCAGAGTGACAGCACCCAGACCACATACACATACACACACACACACACACACACACACACACACACCACACACACACACAAAACCATCAAGTCAGAGACCAACCAGCAAACAGCAAACAACCAAGATCACAGCCTCATACCCAACATCTCGTCTTATCACTACACATAGAAGACGTGTGTTTGTGTGTGTGTGTGTGTGTGCGTGTGTGTGTGTGTGTTTTACCTGTTTAGCCGGAGAGTGTAGAGCCTTGTCCTGAGTCTTCTTTCCTCCGCTCTTCTTTCTTTCTCTCTGTGTGTGTGTGTGTGTGTGTCAGTGACGAGGCACAAGCTGGTTGTCGGTGTGCTGGCGGGATCTTCAGAGTGAGGATCTCCACTGGTCTCAGAGGAGCAGCGGGTTGCTTAGTAGCATCAAACACTTGTTTTCTTTCTCTCTCTGATCTCTCTTCCCTTATTCTCTCTCTCTGATCTCTCTTTACTTCTCTCTCTCTTTCTCTCCCTGTATACTGCTGTTATCTGCCTACCCTCTTTGTTCAGCAGTGACCCCTCTGTCTTCTCCTCATCTTTCCAAGACTCTGATCAGTCTGTCTGTCTGTGTCTGTGTGTGCACTAGCGTCCAGAGATGTGTATGTGTGTGTGTGTGTGTGTGTGTGATGTGTGGGAGACTGTGAGAATACTGGGCCATCCCAGGAGACACTTCCTCTTTTACACCCCACTGGACCCTCCCACATCCACTCTCTTACCTCAAACTCTCCCTCCCTCTCTCCTCTCTCTCTCTCTTTTAACTCAACCCCCTGTCTCTCTCTCTCTCTCTCCTTCTAACTCAACCCCCTGTCTC
>PYXC01001941.1:35000-40000 GCA_015244755.2 Tenualosa ilisha | reverse complement strand
CTGTCCCTCGTTATGAGTATCAGCTGCCTCCTGTTTTGTCCCGGTGTCCCTGTTCCCTATTTAAACCCTAGCCTGTTCTTTGTCCCTTGTCTGATCGTCTGACTTTGTACCTCATGTCTGTAAGATCGCTACCCAGTTTTGCTTGCCTGTCTGTGAGTTCTGTTTCCCCTTGCTCTGCCTCTGTTCTGGTTCTCGTGTTTGACTCTCCGGATTCTTCTGAGTTTTTGTTAATCTGAACTTTTGGGATTTTTTTGATTTGATCCCAGACTGGCACTTGTCCTACTGAATTTTTGTGTTTTTCCCCGAACCCTGCTTTTGGACACCTTTATTGGATTACTTGTGTTTTTTGCCAATTAAGATCACCTGTGTTTTTTTCTCTTTATCCGTGCTGTATCTGATCCCTGAGCCTTTGGGTCTGCATTTGGGTCTTTGTCTGAATCCTTACAGAACATGCAGTAAAGAAAGGCATAAGGTAGCGCTAACTCTAATTGGTAACTACACTAGAGTGCAGACCATTGCGACTTGCGCAGTACAGCTCAGCTAGCGACCACAGCCTATTAGTGACCCTTCATAGCAAATACGGTCACATGTCGCATTTGGGACAACCGATATAAATCGATACAAAATGTGTGTGCTAAAAAGGTCATTCTCATTTTAGCATAATTTGACATTAATTTCACATTATGAACGTAACGTGTCTAAATTCATACCTTATACCTTAAAAATCACTTTGTTGAAAAAGTCTACATTTACATTTATGTGTTTAGCAGACACTTTTATCCAAAGTGACTTACTTTTGTCAACTATCAATTAGTTCAGGGCCAGTCTTCCCTAGAGCAACTTAGGGTTGAGTTCCTTGCTCAAGGGCTCAAACAGTGGCATCCAGGATTCTTACCCACAATTTCCAGGCTACTAGCATGCTAACTAGGTTCCATAATAAATATTGCACATAGTGCAGAAGTTTGTTGTACCTTGGAAAACACCAGCTACATGTTGAGGGATATTGGCATTGTGACAAACAAAACCAACTAGTTGTCCAACGTTGTTAACTTACAGTTGAAGGATGTGATTAAATCAAATGCATAGGCCAAGGGCGTAGGGTTGGTCGGGGCAATACCAACCCCAGGTAGCTTCCTGGATTGGAAGTGCAATATCTCTACCCCCTAATTTTCCCCTGTGACATGGCCAACAAAAGTTTGGAGACCTTGGGCAGATCTGCTAATATCAAGCTTCCCTGGCAGAGCGATGGACATGTATGGTGCTTGTCAATTTGGATCTTCTTTAAACCTTGAGATGTCCTTTCTGTCTCCAGCACTGTTTTGGAAGCTGCACTTATTTCTCATCTTTTCAAAGAGAAACTTGCAATCACTTTAGTTTTGTAGAGGGGAGCGGGCAAGAGCATCTCGAAGGTTTGTTTTGTGCATCTTCAAGTGATGCAAAATCTTGCTCTGTGGCTTCTGTACACATAGCAGTAATTTTTTATTGTGGCGGTAGGCCTACCACAAGGGTAGTATGTGCCCCCTGTTCGATAGGGGCCGGGAGAGGGGGGCGGTGGGGGTGTCAAAGGGGGTGTTTGCCCAGGGCACCAAACAAGCCAGGAAGGTCCCTGATGGCCTGATGCCATATAAAGAGAGAGTTGCGACAACAAGGGTCCAAAAATGTGGTTGGTCACATGGTTCATGTAAACTTTTGAAATTTGTGATGTTGCACCATACACTAGTAGCCTAGTAGACCTAGTGGTAGAGTGACAAGGTTAGCTAGCACGGGACACAGACGGTGACACGGTCAAGCTGACACAGAGGAGGAGTGTTTTATTTTACCTCATGCAGGTCTTCATTGGTCATCTAATCAACTGGACTGAATACAGAACAAAGTGCATTCCGTATGTATTCAACACGAAACACGTCTTTTATCTTCCAAATATGGGACAAATCTGTATTTTACAGAATAGTTGACAACCCTGACACACACACTCGCACGCACACACACACACAGACATACACGTACACTCACACACACATTCACTAAGGCCTCTCAACACACACACACACACAGAGAAAGGCTTCTCAACATACAAACGCACACACACTCCTCAATAATCTATTCTAGTGGTCGTGTTTTTAGCTTAGCTTAGCACAGGTGCTTGAATACTTGGGATCCATGGGAGGCGTGGAGGAGAGGGGAGGCGAGGGGAGGGGAGGAGGCGTGGAGGAGAGGGGAGGTGTGGAGGAGAGGGGAGGGGAGGGGGAGGCATGGAGGAGATGACAACAGTGGAAAATAAAGAAATAGCCCAGATGAATTAAGAGAAGGAGCGTGAGACTGACAGTGATGGAGCAATGAGGGAGAGAGGGAGGAGGAGGGGTTGGAAGGAGAGAGAGAGAGAGAGAATGGAAGGAGAGAGAGAGAGAATGGAAGGAGAGAGAGAGAGAGAATGGAAGGAGAGAGAGAGAGAGAATGGAAGGGAAGAGGGAGAATGGAAAAGGGATGAGGAGAGGAAAAGAGCTGCAGGGGATTAGATGGAAGAGAGGCTGTTCCACAAGAAAGACATATACTGTATATAAACACACACACGTATACACACACACACACATACACACACACTCACACACACACACATACAGATGGCAGTAAAGATCTCCTCATGCTCTCTAGTAGTATTTCCTGCTAAGTTATTTTCTGCGCTGATATCAGACACCGGCCTTTGAACTATAGCTTCCTGTATGTCTTCCTCAATGCCTAGCTGTGTGTTTGTGTGTGTGTGTGTGTGTATGTGTGTGTGTGTGTGTGTGTGTGTGTGTGTGTGTGCGTGTCTGTTTGTCAAACATGTCTTTTCTCTCTCTGTCTCTCTGTTTCTCTGACACTCACATACACATTCACACACACACCCTGACTCTAACACTGACTCCAAGTTATATCCTGTTCGTCTGGGAAAAACTCTGAATGCTTTGTGTATTTGATTGTGAGTGTGTGTGTGTGTGTGTGTGTGTGTGTGTGTGTGTTCTCTGTCAATACCCCAGACTCAATGTGCTCTGGTGTAAATACAGGATGCTTCATTCAAACATCTCACTGCTACAGTGCTGTTCCTGACAAGTGAATGTTTATGAACTACATTTCCCAGCATCCTAGTAAATAATAAACCCTTCATCCTGCACATGCCCAGTGGCCCTCAGTATCATAATCAACCCTGCTCAGCCCCATACTCTTTGTGTGATAGTTTAGTGTGTATTGTACTCTATATTGTGTGCTTTCTGTGTCTCAATGTATCTGTATGTATGCTATATTTATAGTTCAGTGTGCTTTAGAGAAGTATAAGTATACTCTTTTGATTCCATGAGGGAAATTTGGTCTCTGCATTTAACTCAACTGTGAATTACTGAGACACACACAGCACACAGTGAACACTCAGTGAGGTGAAGTACACACTAACCCCGCTATAGCAGCGCCTGGGGTAGCAGTGAGGGGTTAGGGGCCTTAACTAAGGGAGCAGTTAGGGGTTAGGTGCCTTGCTCAAGGGAGCAGTGAGGGGTTAGGTGCCTTGCTCAAGGGAGCAATGAGGGGTTAGAAGGCCATGCTCAAGGGAGCAGTGAGGGGTTAGGTGCCTTGCTCAAGGGAGCAGTAAGGGGTTAGGTGCCTTGCTCAAGGGAGCAGTGAGGGGTTAGGTGTCTTGCTAAAGGAAGCAGTGAGGGGTTAGGGGCCTTAGTCAAGGGAGCAGTGAGGGGTTAGGGGCCTTACTCAGGGGAGCAGTGAGGGGTTAGGGGCCTTACTCAAGGGAGCAGTGAGGGGTTAGGGGCCTTGCTCAAGGGGGCAGTGAGGGGTTAGGGGCCTTGCTCAAGGGAGCAGTGAGGGGTTAGGAGCCTTACTCAGGGGAGCAGTGAGGGGTTAGGGGCCTTACTCAAGGGAGCAGTGAGGGGTTATGAGCCTTACTCAAGGGAGCAGTGAGGGGTTAGGGGCCTTGCTCAAGGGAGCAGTGAGGGGTTAGGGGCCTTGCTCAAGGGGGCAGTGAGGGGTTAGGGGCCTTGCTCAAGGGGGCAGTGAGGGGTTAGGGGCCTTGCTCAAGGGGGCAGTGAGGGGTTAGGGGCCTTGCTCAAGGGAGCAGTGAGGGGTTAGGGGCCTTGCTCAAGGGGCAGTGAGGGGTTAGGGGCCATGCTCAAGGGGGCAGTAAGGGGTTAGGGGCCTTGCTCAAGGGGGCAGTGAGGGGTTAGGGGCCTTGCTCAAGGGGGCAGTGAGGGGTTAGGGGCCTTGCTCAAGGGAGCAGTGAGGGGTTAGGGGCCTTGCTCAAGGGGGCAGTGAGGGGTTAGGGGCCATGCTCAAGGGGGCAGTAAGGGGTTAGGGGCCTTGCTCAAGGGGGCAGTGAGGGGTTAGGGGCCTTGCTCAAGGGAGCAGTGAGGGGTTAGAAGGCCATGCTCAAGGGAGCAGTGAGGGGTTAGGGGCCTTACTCAAGGGGGCAGTGAGGGGTTAGGGGCCTTGCTCAAGGGAGCAGTGAGGGGTTAGGGCCTTGCTCAAGGGGCAGTGAGGGGTTAGGGGCCTTGCTCAAGGGAGCAGTGAGGGGTTAGGGGCCTTGCTCCAGGGCACTTCAGCCATGGTCTATGCTGGTCGGGGTTCAGCAACCCTTCAGTTTTAAGCCCAGAGTCCTGACTCGTAGGCCACGGCTGCCCCTGCATGACTTGTTGTTGTTGTTCTTAAGATCTCCCTATACTGTGTGACCCACCCAGTGTGGTGTTCAGTACCTCCACAGATCTTTAGACTGCTACTATAACTTGTCCACATGTTAGTATAGTATAGTGGGCAGGACACCACAGTCTAGTCTGGGTCCATAAATCTTCATACAGTGCTGGGCATGTTCAGTTGAATCTCTATGTTGTTATTGTGACCTATAGGGCTGTATAGTGATGTCTGTACATGGTGATGGGGACCTTCAATCTGGTCTGGGTCCATGCGCTTCTATATTGTGGTGGGCACCTTCAGTTGGGTCTGCGTCTGTATTGTGGTGGTCATGTTCA
>PYXC01001941.1:22500-25000 GCA_015244755.2 Tenualosa ilisha | reverse complement strand
TCAAGAAAAATCCAACAGCAGGCCAAACAAAAACTGACACCAAAATGCGTTGCATATTGTTGCAAAGATATAAGACCATGTCGCTCAATTGACGGCGATAGTTTCCTTGAGTTGGCCCAAGAGCTTATTGGTGTGGGTGCGACATATGGCTCAGTGCCGGCATAGTTTGGACAGCCCCACAGGACCCCACAATGGCGTGGAAACCTAGTTTGGACAGCCCCACAGGACCCCACAATGGCGTGGAAACCTAGTTTGGACAGCCCCACAGGACCCCACAATGGCGTGGAAACCTAGTTTGGACAGCCCCACAGGACCCCACAATGGCGTGGAAACATTGTCATGAGCTGGCGACAGACGCACAGAAAATACTGATACAGCAGCTAAGTGATATTCTTCCCCATGTTAACACAATAGAAATGACTACTGACATCTGGACAGACAACTATCATAAAAGCTACATGACAGTTGCATGCCATTTCGTGACACAACTGATGAGCAAAGTTTTGCCTACAGCAATGTTCCCACTCGATGAGACTAAAACAAGCGAGAACATCAGGCGAGAAATAATCAGACTACTAACAGAATATGGACGTGACATTAGTGCACTGAATAAAGCTGTGTGAGTGACCACCCAAGGCTCTAACATCATCAGTGCCCTCAGACCGTACCAGAGACTTGACTGCCAAGATCCCCTTTACAACACAGTGATGCGCCATGCCCTCGATCTCACGCAGTTGGCCAAAGATGGACCGACTGTTGCCAAAACTTTACAAGCTATAAAGGCACTGGTGAAACATGCAAAAAAGACAGGCATGACAACTTTGCTGTCCAAATCAGCTCTCCAGATGGGAGACACAAGATTCAGAACAGTGTATCTAACCTTAAACTCTGTTCGTGAAGTTTACTCTGAACCCCATAAAAAGCTGGAAGATCCCGCAGAGGGATGGTGGATTGATGCTCTATCCGCAGATGTACTTGATCTTCTGGTTGAGTTCCTCCAACCACTCTATGAGGCCCAGCATGAACTAGAAGAAGACAAGTAGACAAGTATACAACCAGAAACCTTCCTGTGGTTTGAACTAGTATACAACCATAAACCTTCCTGTGGTTTGAACTAGTATACAACCATAAACCTTCCTGTGGTTTGAACTAGTATACAACCATAAACCTTCCTGTGGTTTGAACTAGTAGACAACCATAAACCTTCCTGTGGTTTGAACTAGTAGACAACCATAAACCTTCCTGTGGTTTAAACTAGTATACAACCATAAACCTTCCTGTGGTTTGAACAAGTATACAATCATAAACCTTCCTGTGGTTTGAACTAGTAGACAACCATAAACCTTCCTGTGGTTTAAACTAGTATACAACCATAAACCTTCCTGTGGTTTGAACTAGTAGACAACCATAAACCTTGTGTTTCTGTGGTTTGAACACTTGAAGCACCACTGCGATAGAAAGATGACTGATACCCCATATCAAGCAAGGAGAAGGACCTGTAGTTTAAATAATTGTCAGAGTTCATTTACAATTAACTCAGACAATTATTCATGATAATAGAAGTTTTGTCGAAGGTAAGTCCTGAATTTAACTTTCAACAGGCCATGCCTTGGCCCTCTTGTGCCATGTGCGTTTGTGACTTGTGACTGCAGTCACTGAGAATGTCTTTTTTAACAGCTGTTTAATAAAAGCAGGTTATTTTTTTTTTATCGAAAAGAGCATCATTACAATCACTTAGCAGTGCTTGTTTCAATCACAGGCATTCAAATAGTAACCGGGTTTACGTCGGGTTCGGACAGAAACATGCAAATGCATGACGGTTCGGGTCGGGTTCAGTCACTGCTCTGTCAGAGGCAGGTCGGGTTCAGACAGAAATAAGAGGTCCGAACCGCACTCTAATATACACACATATCATTCCAGCACACACATACACACACAAAATCACACACACACACGTGTCATCCAAGCCCAGTCTATTAAAATACTTAAGCACACACACACAGTGAACTAAAATCCCAGGCTTTTAGTTAAACTTACTAGGTTTACTAACTTACATACACCCATCAACCAGCTGGCTAGGGAACACACACACACACACACACACACACACACACACACACACACACAGAGCAAAACAGTTAAGTCATCTTGAGTCATTAGTGTCGTAAGAGGTCTTGGGATTGATTCAAACACATACACGCACACATACACACACACACATACACACACACACACACACTCAAACACACACACACACACACTAGGGTCAGGAAAGGTCCAAAGATCGACAAACCACAGGAAGGTAAGGCTACCTCAGAGCACTAGCCAAAAGAAACAAACCAGCACCTTCAATACAGCACACACATGTACACACATATCATCCAAGCACACACACACACACACACACAGACACACACACATCATCCAAGCCCAGTCAATCAAAATACTTAAGTATACACACACACACACACATAGGGCTGGGTTCACATATTGTAGGACT
>PYXC01001941.1:10000-17500 GCA_015244755.2 Tenualosa ilisha | reverse complement strand
GCGTGTGTGTGTGTGTGTGTGTGTGTGTGTATTTGCCATTCTCATGTTCCTATCTGAGTGTAGCATCAGCAGTAAGAGTTGAATCATGACAGACACCAGCCAAAGGTCCTATTTGTTTGCCTCCATCACACACACACACACACACACACACACACACACACACACACACTGGCCACAGTGTCCCGTCTGTCTGTTTACCTCCAAAACAATGATATTTTTATTACCACAGGACTCCACAGGAAAGGTTTTCACTGCCCATTGTTGGGAGGTTATCAGCTTGTGTGTGTGCGTGTGTGTGTGTGTGTGTGTGTGAGCGAGAGAGAGAGAGAGAGTACGTGTTCTTTTCCAGTGTGAATTTCCCATGCAAATCACTGCACTTTTCTTGACAAAGGTATTAACCACCACATTCCCAACATGATTTATGATTTGTGTGTGTGTGTGTGTGTGTGTGTGTTGTGCTGTGCTGTGGGGGGTGTGGGGAATGCAGAAGTGGGCTTGAAGCATGATTTATGGTTCAACAAAACTCAACATAACTCGGCACAAAGTGCCTGCCGTTGCCCTGTTGCTGTAGTGGACATTTCCGAGCTCTGTGGCCATGTGTCTGCCTCACCCATCTGCAGACAAGTTCTGTTCCCAGCGTACTGCATGTTACCAACAGCACAGTCAGCTAATCCTACCACTGAGTCCAAACTATGGCTGACATTATTTACAAAGCTTATGCAGTGGTCTATAGCACGTTGCTAACTGCCTACAGTGGTCTATAGCACGTTGCTAACTGCCTGCAGTGGTCTATAGCACGTTGCTAACTGCCTGCAGTGGTCTATAGCACGTTGCTAACTGCCTACAGTGGTCTATAGCACGTTGCTAACTGCCTGCAGTGGTCTATAGCACGTTGCTAACTGCCTGCAGTGGTCTATAGCACGTTGCTAACTGCCTGCAGTGGTCTATAGCACGTTGCTAACTGCCTGCAGTGGTCTATAGCACGTTGCTAACTGCCTGCAGTGGTCTATAGCACGTTGCTAACTGCCTACAGTGGTCTGCTGAATGACAGACCAAAGAAACAAACTAAATAAATACACACAAAGCAACAAGCCGAGTGGACCAATCAGATCTCTTGAGGTCTGCGGCCCGATGACGCGCAGAGGTGCACGTCAGGTGACGCAGAGACTCTGACTCTGCGGTGGGGGCGCACATCACCAGCATCATCAGATGCTTTACGTTACCACTGTGTCGATTCAACAGAGAAACATAAATAATTGGTCTTAAGGCGTGTGTGTGTGTGTGTGTGTGTGTGTGTGTGTGAAAAGTATGATGAGCCCTTGTGTGTGTGAAGCTAAAAATGGAGATGCTATGGAGGTCGTCTGAAAATAAGGGATCAATCAATCACTCAGGCACTCAGTCTGTCATGGTGACGATCATCAATCAGTGGTGATGGTTATGAATCAGAGGTGATGATTATCAATCAGTGGTGATGATTATCAATCAGAGGTGATGATTATCAAACAGTGGTGATGATTATCAATCAGAGGTGATGATTATCAATCAGTGGTGATGATTATCAATCAGAGGTGATGATTATCAATCAGAGGTGATGATTATCAAACAGTGGTGATGATTATCAAACAGAGGTGATGATTATCAATCAGAGGCGATGATTATCAATCAGAGGTGATGATTATCAATCAGAGGTGATGATTATCAATCAGAGGCGATGATTATCAATCAGAGGTGATGATTATCAATCAGTGGTGATGATTATCAAACAGTGGTGATGATTATCAAACAGTGGTGATGATTATCAATCAGAGGCGATGATTAACAATCAGAGGTGATGATTATCAATCAGAGGCGATGATTATCAATCAGAGGTGATGATTATCAATCAGTGGTGATGATTATCAAACAGTGGTGATGATTATCAAACAGTGGTGATGATTATCAATCAGAGGCGATGATTAACAATCAGAGGTGATGATTATCAAACAGTGGTAATGATTATCAATCAGAGGTGATGATTATCAATCAGAGGCGATGATTATCAATCAGAGGTGATGATTATCAATCAGAGGCGATGATTAACAATCAGAGGTGATGATTATCAAACAGTGGTGATGATTATCAATCAGAGGTGATGATTATCAATCAGAGGCGATGATTATCAATCAGAGGTGATGATTATCAATCAGTGGTGATGATTATCAATCAGAGGCGATGATTAACAATCAGAGGTGATGATTATCAAACAGAGGTGATGATTATCAATCAGAGGTGATGATTATCAATCAGTGGTGATGATTATCAATCAGAGGCGATGATTAACAATCAGAGGTGATGATTATCAATCAGTGGTGATGATTATCAATCAGAGGTGATGATTATCAATCAGTGGTGATGATTATCAATCAGAGGTGATGATTATCAAACAGTGGTGATGATTATCAATCAGAGGCGATGATTAACAATCAGAGGTGATGATTATCAATCAGAGGTTTCTGTGGTAATTCACTGGCGATCCTCCCCAGGCCTGTAGCCCTGTGTGTGTGTGTGTGTGTTTGTGTTTGTGTGTGTGTTTGTGTGTGTGTGTGTGTGTATGTGTGTGTGTGTGGTCTACTGGTGCAGAGACACATTAACTCCCATGACCGTCATGTTCAACTCAGCTGCCCATCACTTTCTTACACACACACACACACACACACACACACACGACCCACTGCCCCACATTCCCTGTGTCCCTCTGACCAGTCACCCCTACATACAGCCACTGGGTCCCAGTGTTCCTCTACAATATAAACACACACACACTTGCATAGCATGTGCAAGCCAGATACATGCCCCCCCAACACACACATTGACATTCATCCCTACACACAGCCACTGGGTCCTGGTGTTCCTGTACCACACACACACATACACACACACACACTTTTACTCTCAAATGGGCATGTGCACACAGTGTGTTGATTATGGTTTGTATGCACGAGTGTGTGTGTGTGTGTGTGTGTTGTGCTTGTTGATCCTATTGTCTGGTGTGGTCAGCGTGTCTGTCTAGGAGTTCAGTAATAGAGGCAGGGGGTGGCTCTGGTCATCACAGCCCATAGACTCAAACACACACATGCACCCACACACACACACTCACACACACACACACACACATGCACCCACACACACACACATACACTCACACACATACACACACATACACACACACACACACTCACACTCACACACACTCACACTAACACACACACACACACACACACACACACACACACACACACACTCACACACATACACACACACACACACACACACACACACTCACACACACACATACCTGCTCAGTGGGGCAGCAATGGACGGACGGACACACACAAAGTCCTGCTCAGTCAGGCAGCAAGGGACACACACACAGACACACATATGCACACACACACACGCGCGCGCGTGGACACACCCGAGGGGCGGCAGGACTGAACCACGAGCTCATTGCCCACCACACAACCAGACGGAAACACACACGGCACAAAGTTAACTTTGTACACTAGAGTTAATGCAGGATATAACTTAAAATTCTTTCAGTGTACTATTACACACACACACACACATTAACACACACACACACATACGTACATAAATACAATAATAAAACAAAACAAAACAAAGAAGCTTACAGGACCTGGAGGTTCACTAATTTCTGCAAGGTTCCTGGGACACACACCCACGCACAGACACACACACACACACAAACTGAAGTTCACACACCCGGGAAGACGTAAATACTCTTCGGAAGGACACTGGAGTCCCCACTGAGGCAAGTGTATGTGTGTTATCTGTTCTCTTGTCTTAGATGCAGCCTGAGGACGTGTGTGTGGGTGAGATGGTGAGTGTGTGGCTGTTTTATTCAGTTCACCACAGGAACAAGACTTAGAGGGCTTGGGGCTCTTGGAGTTATGCAGTTTGATATATTTAGTCAAGTTTCAAGTCAGTCAAGTCAAGTTTTAAAGTATTAGTCTCAAGTTCATTTCCGGTTGTTTGGCTAAATTCTTTTTTTTTTTAGCAAACATGGCATCAGAATGCTAATTGCTCTTTGAGTGGATGTGTACACACCTGCTGAATGACTGCTAGCATGCAATCCATTTTTCTGTCGTCTGGCAAAAGTGTTTATGTCAAATTGACATTTTTTGGAGGACTTGAGTCTGCGTATTCACTGTGTGATGTGATTATTACCAGGTTTCTCATACCTTAGCATGATGCTGAGTTTGCATATTTACTGTGTGATGTGATCATTAACACACACACCCCTAGGGGTCTCTAATGCCAGAGCATGATACTGTAGACACTCTACTACTCACAGGACTCAGGGAGCTCTCACACATAGACTTTTCTTCTTCAGTTTTGAAAAGTTTTATTGAACAATTGCTGAAAGTCACATTTACTGAACCCAGATTCCAAACCCGAACCCTCACCATATTGTTAACAAGGTGTAAACTGACAGTCTGTTTATAATTTGAGCAAATCTAGATATCATGGCTCAAGTAACCAAAAGCACACAATACTATGGGAATCAGAGCTAGTCTACTGGAGACCACCCCAGTTAAGTACACAGTGCTATAGGAATCAGAGCTAGACTGCTGGAGACCACCCCAGGTAAGCACACAGTGCTATGGGAATCAGTGCTGGACTACCCCAGGTAAGCACACAGTGCTATGGGAATCAGTGCTGGACTACCCCAGGTAAGCACACAGTGCTATGGGAATCAGTGCTGGACTACCCCAGGTAAGCACACAGTGCTATGGGAATCAGGGCTAGTCCACCCCAGGTAAGCACACAGTGCTCTGGGAATCAGGGCTAGACCACCCCAGGTAAGCACACAGTGCTATGGGAATCAGAGCTAGTCCACCCCAGTTAAGCACACAGTGCTATGGGAATCAGTGCTGGACTACCCCAGGTAAGCACACAGTGCTATGGGAATCAGAGCTAGTCCACCCCAGTTAAGCACACAGTGCTATGGGAATCAGGGCTAGACCACCCCAGGTAAGTCTGACCACTGTTGTATCTCTACTTATGTTTTATCACTTTGCTCCATCAGAATCACAAATGTTCAGTTCAGTCAATTGCATTTCAACCATTCTTGACCTGCTTCAATCTCTTCCTTGTTGTCCTCTCATCTTAGCTGTCTTTGCTGATGTCTACTCCTCCTGTCCTCCTCCTCCTGTCCTCCTGCTCGTCCTTATTTTCATTTCCTCTCTCACTCCACTCTTCCTTCTCTCTTGTTCTCCTCTTCCTTGTTCTCTTGTTCCCTTGCTCCCCTCCTCTCACTTCTCCTCTTCATTCTCTTCAATGTCCTCCTCTTCCTCTCTCTCCTCCTTCCCTCTCCTCCTCTTCCTCCTCCTCTGTCCTCCTCTGCAGCTGTGGCTGAAGTCCAAGTATGGGTGACTGGAGCTTCTTGGGTAACATCCTTGAGGAGGTGAACGAGCACTCCACTGTGATTGGTCGAGTGTGGCTCACAGTGCTCTTCATCTTCCGCATCCTCATCCTGGGCACGGCGGCTGAGTTTGTGTGGGGCGACGAGCAGTCCGACTACGTGTGCAACACGCAGCAGCCTGGTTGTGAGAACGTCTGCTACGACGAGGCCTTCCCCATCTCACACATCCGCCTGTGGGTGCTGCAGATCATCTTCGTGTCCACGCCCTCACTGGTGTACGTGGGTCACGCCGTGCACCACCTCCACATGGAGGAGAAGCGCAAGGAGCGCGAGGAGGCCGCTGCTGCTGCCGAGCTCATGAGCCAACCACCTGGGGGCGCCGCCATCGACCAGACCAGCATCCGCACTGCCAAGGAGACGGGTGCCAAGGGCGGCAAGAAGTTCCGTCTGGAGGGCACGCTGCTGCGCACCTACATCTGCCACATCATCTTCAAGACGCTTTTTGAGGTGGGCTTCGTTGTGGGCCAGTACTTCCTGTACGGCTTCCGGATCCTTCCGCTGTACCAGTGCAGCCGCTGGCCCTGCCCCAACACGGTGGACTGCTTCGTGTCACGCCCCACAGAAAAGACAGTCTTTATCCTCTTCATGCTGGCCGTCGCCTGCGTCTCGCTCTTCCTCAACTTCGTTGAGATCGCCCACCTGGGCCTGAAAGAGATCCGACACGCGTTCCGGAAGCCTCCGCGGGGCCAGGGCGAGGGCCAGGGCTGGGATGGAGAGGGCGGTCTGCTGCCACACGTGAGGGGTCTGCCCTCCATCGCCTCACCCCTGCTGCAGTCCAAAGGTTACCGACTCCTGGAGGAGGAGGAGCAGGCCACGCCACACTACTACCCGCTCACACACGTTGGCATGGAGGCGGGCAGGGTGCCCACATCTCTGATGCTGCTGGAGAGGGCATGCCATGGCTCCTGCTCTGCTCCCGTGCCCATGCCCATGCCCATGTCCATGCCTATTGAGGACGTCTCCAAGGTCTACAACGAGACCCTTTCGTCCTACGCACAGACCACTGAGATATTTGATGAGATTTTGGAGGAGGAAGAAGAGGAGGAGGAGGCGCAACAGCAGGAGCCATTGGTGGAAGGAGGCGCGACGGCAGCCGCAGGGGCTCAGGTTGGAGGGGAGGTGCCAGGCGTGGTGCCACCTGCTGAGCCCATGGAGGATTTCACTGGGGAGGTGCCGGAGGTCGCTGATGAGGTCGATGGGGGAGCAGCGAAGGTGGCGCGGCAGGGTGCCACCCTGCAGACAAACTCGGAGACTCTTGAAGGGCTGATTTGGGAAGTCGGAAAAGATATACCAGACGAGGTGGATGGAAGAGCAATAAAGACTCTGGTTGGTCTGCTGGAGGACGAAGGACAAGACCAACTTAGCGGCAACCTGCTGGAACCCATGCCCATGGAGACAGGGCTGAGCTTACCAGACAAACTAGATGGAGAAGAGTCCAGCCCAGTCCTGGGGGAGACAGTGGAGCGAGGCTTGACTGGGGAGGAGGAAGGAGCAGCTGCTCCTACTACTGCCCAAAATGCTGCTGATGATAAACTGTATTTAGAAGGAGTAGATGGGGAACCAGCACAGGCAGAGGCCTCAGTTAGTGAAGGAGGGGAGAAGGGGGCAGGGGAGGTCGCTGGGGAGGCCCTCAGGGACTCAGAGGGAGGAGTAACAGCAGTACCAATAGGAGAACAAGGGGTTGGGGAAGATTTAATGTCTGGAGAACCAGGAGAAGAGCAGGGAGCTGGAGAGTTGCTCAGAGAAACATCAGAGAATCTGGAGGAGGTGAAAGTAGCCAATGGGGAGGTGGGTGAAGAGTCCCACACACAGAGAGTGGGAGGAGACGCAGAGGGGGAATCAGCTGCTTGTCATGGGAAGGGATGCCCAGGGAGGTGTACACAGGAGCCGAGAGGAGAGGAGGCAAGAGAGGAACACCTGAGTAATGACTTGTCAGCTGGAGTCCTCGGGGGTGCTGGTGGGGAGGAGGTGAAAGATCAAAAGGAGGAGATGGAGAAGATGAACGGGCCCCATCA
>PYXC01001941.1:0-5000 GCA_015244755.2 Tenualosa ilisha | reverse complement strand
ACTGACTATCAGTGCCAAGAGGTCCATATGTATGCAATGAGCGCGTACTGTGTCCACTGACTATCAGTGCCAAGAGGTCCATATGTATGCAATGAGCGCGTACTGTGTCCACTGACTATCAGTGCCAAGAGGGCCATATGTATGCATTGACCAGACGCTTTTCTCCAAAGAGACTTATGTTTGTCAGTTGACACTGCGCCTGTGAAGTGCCTTGCTCAAGGGCACAACGCTGGCAGCTGGGATTCAAACCACTTCCTGGCCACTAGCATGGTTCCTTACCTGCTAGGTTACCCCTGCCACAGTCAAAACTCTTTTTTGAGTACTTTAATGGTGGAATAAATTGGATTCAGTCATATATTCTTCTGCCAGTTCAGAGTTTTTTTCTAAGATATATTTTTGCCCTTATTCTGATAGGACAGTAGAGAGTGACAGAGATGGGGAAGTATTGGCTAATAACCTCAGGCTGGGCTTGAACCTGCGTCTCTGGGTTTATGTTGTGGTATTAACAATGAAGGAAATGGCATACATTTTATTAGAAAATGTCCCTACGAGGTTCCCCATAAGCCCCAGAGATGGAATATTTGTCTGAAGAACTTCAAGAAACCTTCACAAAACAATATTCCATTATAAAACCTAACTAGTGATACAGTTTCTGAAGCAATGAATGGTGCATGTTATGCTGTTGGCAGATGAGCACTGTTACTGAATGGGAAGTGTAGTTTGGGGAGTGTCAGGTTACATGCATTGAAGCTGAGGCAACTGGATTTCCCAAAGTAATCAGAAAGGACTAAACTAATTACAGCAAAGAAGGAACAGGAGGTGAACCAGAGAACACATTTATAATAGGGACACTGGACATCATAGTCTCAGCACAGTCACTGTCAGTTTGAACAACCGAGGCTTACAGTGACGTGTGTCAGGAAACACTATAGCATCAATCAGAGTGCTTTAGACAGCAAGGGGGGTTTCTGATCTAAACTGCAATTGTTCTTTCACTTGTTACTGGTTGAAAACTGCTGCCCTTAATTTTGCATTGGACCTCAGCATCTTAGATTCTCAGCATGTAGCCTGCAAACAGAAAATGTCGTCACACAGCCATGGCCTACTGGTTAGGACCGAGGGCTTGAAACCGAAGGGTTTGATCGAAAAATGTGGATGTGGTAATTGGATGAACATTTTGCTGAGGTGCTGAGGGCTGAGGTGCCCTTGAGGTGCCCTTGAGCAAGGCTCCCAACCCCTCACTGCTCCCCTGAAGTGCCCTTGAGCAAGGCACCTAACCCCTCACTGCTCCCCTGAAGTGCCCTTGAGCAAGGCACCTAACCCTTCACTGCTCCCCTAAAGTGCCCTTGAGCAAGGCTCCTAACCCCTCACTGCTCCCCTGAGGTGCCCTTGAGCAAGGCTCCTAACCCCTCACTGCTCCCCTGAGGTGCCCTTGAGCAAGGCTCCTAACCCCTCACTGCTCCCCTGAGGTGCCCTTGAGCAAGGCACCTAACCCCTCACTGCTCCCCTAAGGTGCCCTTGAGCAAGGCTCCCAACCCCTCACTGCTCCCCTGAGGTGCCCTTGAGCAAGGCTCCTAACCCCTCACTGCTCCCCTGAGGTGCCCTTGAGCAAGGCTCCCAACCCCTCACTGCTCCCCTGAGGAGTATACAAGAGTATAGTGTACTTAAAGCTGCTGGTCATGACTAGACAACAACAACAACAACAACAACAACAACAACAACAACAACAACAGCAGTGCTTAGGACATTACTTCCAGTGAGGTTAACCTGATAGATGTTTCTCTTAGCTCCCCTTGCTTGGGAATTAACCGAGAAAAATAAACTGGAGTGCATGGACATGGAAGTGGAGAGGTTGAACAGGCACCTGCATGCAAAAGACAAACAGATAACAGAGAAAGAAAATGAAATCAAGGAGAGAGACAGGAGGATAGAGAAGACTGAGAGAAACTACCAGAAAGACAAATAGTTAGTGATGAAAAACAGACTACTGGAGGAGAGGGAGAAGCAGATGAAGATGATGACACAGCAACTTGAGGACTCAAGACTCCTCTAACAAAGAGACACGGAGCTGGAGAACATGAGTAAAAAAGAGAGGGAGAGAGAGAGTCTCCTGGAGACCATGACCAGTGAGGTGGAGACCAGTAAAACACAACTGGAGTCACTGGAAAAGGAACTTCAGGACAGGAACAGCCAGCTACAGGACCTGAGAACCCAACTACAGGAACAACAGAGGGAGCTGGAGGAGAAAGACACACAGCTGGAGGAGAGAGACAGACAGCTGGAGGAGAGAGACAGACAACTGGAGGAGAGAGACAGACAACTGGAGGAGAGAGAGAAGCAGCTGGAGGAGAAAGACAGACAGCTGGAGGAGAGAGACAGACAGTTCAAGGAGAGAGAGAAGCAGCTGGAGGCGAGAGACAGACAGCTGGAGGAGAGAGAGACAGACAGCTGGAGGAGAGAGACAGACAGCTGGAGGTAGAGCACAGATATCGAGACAGTGAGTACAAGACATCCTTGTCTGTGTGAACACTAGGGCGGTATCGTTTGGATTTTATTGGTACCGGTACCGATACTACCAGTACTCCTTATTGATACTGGTTCTTATTGATACCTTACTCTGTCGTAAAGAATGAGGAAGGGACACACACACACACACACACACAGTTAGCCCATGATATCCTCACCCCTGCCGTAGTTTGTTCCTTCGGTACAATAACTCCAGGGGTAATTGTTCCATTTGTGGTCACTCCTAACAGGAAACTCCACTCAAGGAGACTTGCTGGTCATTTTTAGACACCACACCATGAGCCTGACTCCCCAACTCCATTCTCACACTGTCTGAGTTTCTAGCCCTTAAAAAGCCTGCAGCTCCTCAGGCAGTCATCAGTGTCAGGTGTGTGCCCATCAGGTAACCATCCGACTCAGGTGTGTTGGAGTGTGTTGTGTTGTGGGGTGGAGCTCCCTGCTCCACCAGCAGATGGAGCCATGGGTAGGTGTGTGTGTGTGTGTGTGTGTGTGTGTGTGTGTGTGTGTGTGCACTGTATAGTCTACAGTATAATCGTGTCACAACAAAAAAAAGATACATCTTAAATTAAGAATCTCAAAAATTAATAACTTACCATTTATGTCATGTCAATAACATTACGATCATGAATGAATAGTGCACAGGCCTAGTACTTCATTTACTATGTAGACTATATATGCAAACTATTTGGAGGAATAGCTAAGACTATTTTTGTTGAAATGTCATAGGCTACACTTGCACTAGGAGTGCAAAGAGGACGTTTCTCTTGACTCAAGCGAGGCAGGCTAGTGTTGAACATTTGGAAACCCACTGGCTACCTCAGTTGACATAACAGAGGTAAAGCAAGCTGCATATGACTTTACTTTAGTATTTGGCAAACACGGGATACACGGGGCTTTGCTCTGGTGGAACGGAAAGCAAGCTTGCGCCACATTGCGTGTTGCCTGAACTACTTGGACACATTGCAGGTTCACTTGGCTAGACAGTTTGAACTGATGGTAACCAAGTTAAATAGCTATATGCAGTCATACAGTATTAGTAATGACAACCTTGCATGATTGTTTTTATTTTCATGTCCATGGGGATGAATGCGGTCCACTGAGATGGTGTGTGTGTGTGTGTGTGTATTTTATAATAATAAAACAGCAATAAACTTTTTATTTCATCGATCAGTGAATTAGCAATTTATCTAACGCTAATGTTAGCCTGCTACAAGGTATTAAGTGGTGACACGTAAATGCATGGGAATCAGTGTGTCTGTAGTGTGTTATTGAGTGGTGACACGTAAATGCATGGGAATCAGTGTGTCTGTAGTGTGTTATTGAGTGGTCACACGTAAATGCATGGGAATCAGTGTGTCTGTAGTGTGTTATTGAGTGGTCACACGTAAATGCATGGGAATCAGTGTGTCTGTAGTGTGTTATTGAGTGGTCACACGTAAATGCATGGGAATCAGTGTGTCTGTAGTGTGTTATTGAGTGGTCACACGTAAATGCATGGGAATCAGTGTGTCTGTAGTGTGTTAGTGAGTGGTCACACGTAAATGCATGGGAATTAGTGTGTCTGTAGTGTGTTATTGAGTGGTCACACGTAAATGCATGGGAATTAGTGTGTCTGTAGTGTGTTATTGAGTGGTCACACGTAAATGCATGGGAATCAGTGTGTCTGTAGTGTGTTAGTGAGTGGTCACACGTAAATGCATGGGAATCAGTGTGTTTGTGGTTGAGGCAGCTGTGCAGTCTGAGCTTTGAAGATGTGTGCACGAAGCGGTCAAGAGGAATTACAGTCCAGTGAGAAATATGAGATGATCATTAGATTGCGTGTGTTTCTCCCTGCACAGGCCACGGTGTTTCTCTCTGCACAGGCCACGGTGTTTCTCCTTGCACAGGCCACGGTGTTTCTCCTTGCACAGGCCACGGTGTTTCTCTCTGCACAGGCCACGGTGTTTCTCCCTGCACAGGCCACGGTGTTTCTCTCTGCACAGGCCACGGTGTTTCTCCCTGCACAGGCCACGGTGTTTCTCCCTGCACAGGCCACGGTGTTCTCCCTGCACAGGCCACGGTGTTTCTCTCTGCACAGGCCACGGTGTTTCTCCCTGCACAGGCCACGGTGTTTCTCCCTGCACAGGCCACGGTGTTTCTCCCTGCACAGGCCACGGTGTTTCTCCCTGCACAGGCCACGGTGTTTCTCCCTGCACAGGCCACGGTGTTTCTCCCTGCACAGGCCACGGTGTTTCTCTCTGCACAGGCCACGGTGTTTCTCCCTGCACAGGCCACGGTGTTTCTCTCTGTACAGGCCACGGTGTTTCTCTCTGCACAGGCCACGGTCTTGCCCCACATTCCATGTTTTCAGATATTTTACAAAAGTGAAATCAACAGTCGTTTAGTCTCCGCTGAAGACACACTTTGGAACGCTGCAGTTTCAGTGTTTTAGTGTGCTACCTGCCGTGTCCCCAACTCTGCAGCTTTCAAATCAG